>CATIWF010023907.1:0-10130 GCA_949630135.1 Balakata baccata | reverse complement strand
CAATCCACTTTTAGTTATTGATGATTCCTCCGTTTCCTCACCTTTCATTTCCTGCATATAATTTGAATCAAATACCTCATTCAATCGTTGCCAATCACTAGTGAGATGGAACTTTGTAACAGAGTGATATCGAATTTGGTGCTCACCTGCCAAGGCACCTGAGATATCTTCCTCTCATGTTCCTTTTCTCTTAGCGTTCGCAGTGGAGAAATTCTCTGAAAAATAAAATTGTTTACCACGTTTAATATTTATTTTAATTCTTAATCTTGTGTTTGTGCATGTGAATGAGCTTAATTAATTACCATAGAACCAAACGATTGGATTTCCTTCAGCCTATAGAGTCTGTCAACCTCGATCTCTTTCGTCCAGCTCCTTCATCTGCAAATCTAACATTCTATCCCTCTCATTCAACATTTTTACTGTTTTCTCGTTCTCTGCCTTCAATCTCTCTAGCTTCTTCTTGATCGCGCTTAGTTCCCCTGCTAGAGACACATCCAACAGCTCGATGATGAGCTTTCTTGGCGTGGTTACATAGATCGGATTGTTCTCTTTATTCGATTCGCCGACCACTGAAATCTCAATCCAATCTTACTGCTTCGGCTTCAGAATTTGAATCTCAGTTAGCAGAGTGGCGGACGAGTTCTTCGGTTGTAGAGGTGTCCGGCCAGATTTTGGACGGATTTTATGGTCTCCGGTGATAGGAGATTGGACCTTCTGCATCTCGGAAGAAGCTTAGGGATTGTAGTTTTTGTTCTGTATGCGTGATTGTGTGAGTTGGGAAATGAGAAATGAAAGAGAATGAGGAGAGATACGAGTTAAGATAGTGAATAATAGGTTTAAATTTGAACGGGGACAGGAGCTAACCGCTACTAATATATTAATTGTTTGTTTTTCCTAAAAAAAAAAAAAAGCGTGAACTGAACCGAAAGATGCTTGAGAATATACAACCTAATAAATTATTATTATTATTATTATTATTATTTCCCTGCTAATCATGAATCATAATTACTCTTATTCACATTGTATGCATTAATTTATATTTATATCAGATTATGGGAGATTTTAGGTTTTTTTAGTAGTAAAAGTTCATTTTAATATTTATCCATCCCTAATTTATTGAGGAAAAAACCTCATAATATGATGATAAAAATTAAATAATTGAGAAAAATTAAAATAATCTTAGAAACTTTAATATATAAAAAGTATATTACGTTACATAATTAAATCAAATTTAATCCAAATGTGCCATCCAAAAGGGAAAAAAAAAACAAAATATATAAAATATATCAATATGATTAGTACAGCACATTCTAAGTTCATTTCTCTACGAGGAAATAAAATGAGAAAAATGGAAGCAACAAAGAGAGGTGTTATGTATAAGGCATACCAATGAAGCTGCCAAGAGAGTGATATATCTACATGAAAAAAACACAACAGTGACTGAGGGGATTGGTAACATATTCCTGAATGTCATAAGTAATCAATCCATTGGAAGCTCCCAATCATCCTCAGATTCTCTAATATTTTTACGGGATTTCGGCTTGCCTAAACTTGTCTGTGAGCTCCTCCGATCAGATCTGAAGGAAATTTCACCATCAGAATATTCTTCCATTTCATCTGTGGAAGTCCCCAAATTCTGCGCATCCCATATACCCTGGTATAAGCATAAGAGGATGTTTAGCCACTGGTATGACCGTTAACTAGCAAGCAGAATCCAACAAGCATATAAAATTTTTCATGGGAACCAACTTAGCTGAATCCAAATTTGAAAATTTTAGGAGCACTATTTTAAACCAATAATATTTTGGTTACAACAGCAGACGTTGAGCAGTTCTGTTCCAGATGAATTCCCAACTCATTTAAAATTCAGAAATGATCCTCATCAATTAGCAGTACACATTTGGCAAACATTAGACAACTAGCAATCACATACAAATAGCAATGGGTAAAACTCCAGCAAACCTACTAAGCTTCACTGGAAAGCATTAGTTTATGTGCTTTTTCATATGTGAAACTTTCGTGTTTGTGGGTTTATCTCTTTGTTTGTGCCTGTGCAGTTCGTGCTCAAAAATCTTAGAAACAGCTACCATATCTAAACTATCGAGAAAGGAAAAAATTAGCCCATAATAATGTTTGCTGTGATAAAGGATATAACTTTTCTGGTTAAAAGTATCATTTTATAGTATCCAAACAAATCTACAGTCGCAACAGAAACAAAACATCAACACTTTTGTTTAATGCAATAAAAAGATACCTTTGTATCTGTGAGGCTGCTGCTTCCTGCACAATAACAGTGTCTGATAAAACTTCTAGCACGTCCTTAACAGGCAAACCATAAGTACTCACCTTATACAAAGAAAAGAAGGTAATAATTGATTCAGTTGCCTTGCACCCTTTAAAAGGAGAAATGTGTTGATAGCATGTAAATATACCAAATAAAAATTCGTACAAGTGTAATCTAATTGAAATGAACAACAGAAAAGAATTACAGTTTCTACTGTATTAACAAGACAAAGGTCTTTAGTACTAACCAAACTAGATGGAATGATGGAAATTCCAAATTAATCAAGCTCAAGCAGTTCCACAGCCCCTGAATCAATGTTAAAAGAGTATCCCCTCACCTAAAAATTTATCCAGTGGACAACAAAAAGTTAGTGCAATAAACAACAGAAACACCAGGTGTTTGATGAATGCAAACTTTCACTTACCTTTCCAATATATCGTCGACCCAGTGTCACAACTCTATATCCTACCTAACAAACAAAAGTTAGCTTTTCAAAGTTAAAAGCCAAAAAAGTGAGAGACTTGAGAATAGAATGGTGAATACATATTATAGAAAACAAACGCAGGATGAAGGAAGAAGGGTGTTTGTAAGAAAAAAACTCACTCGTTCGCATTCTTCCCTATGAAAATATATTCTAGAAATAAAGTAAGCAGACGAAACCTTCAATCATGAATTAGAAAAACTGATAGTATGAGCTACCACACAATAGACACTTGTTTTCATATATGTGATCATGTATGTACACAAACTGATATAATCAAAGGATGATACTTACCAGTGTTTCAAGGCCAACCATTTTTAAATCACTATCCAATACATTCTCATTCTCAACAAGCACAACATCACCAACCTGTCAACCACAACTCTTTAATCCCCAGATGACCAGTGATGTAAAATCAATAACAAACAAGAGAATAAACAGCAAAAATCTTTATGCAATCCATAACATTAGTTTAGTAATATGCCACAAAGGTGACAAGTATCATAATTTATAGCATTAATTCCATAAAGGTACAAAATTGGTGGTCAATCGAGGAAAAGATTTTTCATTATAAATCCTCCTAAGCCACATCATGCATATTTCATATTGTTATGGAACCAAAAGTACACTCCTGCAATCACACACAGATAGAAGAAAGTTTACCTGCTCAACATCCTCTAGAAGAAACCTCTCTGATTCTCCAGAGAGCACGTTTGGTCTCACTTCTACAATTAAAACCATCCACTGAGCAATTAAAAAAAAGAAAAAAGTCAGTTATGATGTTGCTGGTAATTAACAAAATCATCTCATTGAATTCATATTTAGACTATCCCCATTCGATAAATGCATTCTGCAGTTAGTAACTTACATTACCAAAAATTGAACAAACAAATTGTGGGAATAAGTAAACTTAAAGAATTAGTATCCACCCAAATTTGAGACACGAATCCCAGACTAAGAGCAGATTGCATACTGATGACTTGCTCGGCCAACATATTCGATCTCCTTATCTTTTGTCTTCATCTTCTCAATCTCACTTTCGCTTTTAGCCGCTTAGACTCTTCTATCTCGTTGCTATCTCTAACCCGAACAAAATCTTCCTCTTCGCTCTCTCTACGCCTCTTCTCACCCTTCAATTCAAGAATATCCAAACCAGTCGAATCATTTTGCAGTCTTGACTCCTACTCCAAGGGCTCTTGTGATTTCTCCTTAAACCCTAATTCACCGCGAATTCGCTTTCCTCAGAACCCAAAACGCGGCATTTCCTGCTGGCTCTTGTGCTCGCTAAGTTGACCCTGCAGTATCTAAAACCTGAAAAATGCGTACTAGGAATTGAAGGATACCGTGTGAGTGGTGTTAAGCCTGATTTTGGAACCTGGCGTAGAAAGAAAAATAGAGGGGTAGAGGAAACACAGTCAGACATAGTGAAAAACACACCAAGAAAGAACCTCAATTGTTCAAGATGGAAACAGAAAGCAGGAAATCAGGATAAATGTACAAATGTTTTTGCCAATTTATAATAAAATTGATATTTGTACATGGGTATCAAAAATTTTAAAAAATATTGCAACTTGATATTTAAATTAAAATTCTATTAAAAAAATGTGACGTGGCATCCCAACACCGTTTCTCACGCAGACACCATGAATGCAATCTAGGATAGTTCCGGTGACCGGGAGAGACACCTGGACGGGGTGTTCTGCTACCGGAGCATAATTACCAGTGATTTGAGGACGAAAGTCTGCTGTTTTGGGGAGTGGACATCGGGTTAGGTGAGAGAGTAAAGCGGTTTCTGTTGTCATGTCTAGTACGTTGGTTGACGATATCGATGAGCTTGCAGTTTTACAGTGACCAAGGAATCGTCTTTGGGAGATTGATAGGATGAACGTTCAGCAACAGAATGAGACTGTAAAGCACTGTGCATTTGGGTTCTTTTGGTAAAAGAGATGGAGCCCATATCAAGTAGTGAATAAGAGGAAAGAGCCAGGGAATAAGTTGATGTTCAAATTGGACAAAGCAAGAAAAGAGTTTTTATGAATTTCATGCTTAAGTTTTGTTTGAATTTTTTTTATTTAATTAATTTTTTATAAACTATTTTTTTTTTCCAAATTTGTTTATGAAAAAAAAAATCTATTTATTAGTTTCTATCTAAACACAATTTTCAAAATTCAAAATAGTTTTCAAAACTCAAAAAAATTAAAGAGAATTTATCATAAATACAAAAAAATAAGAGATAATTACAACTTTATTTTCCATTAATGTTTTTCTCAATTTTCCAAAAAAAAAAAATTCTTTCAACAATTACATTACCAAAATCTCAAAATTACCCAAAAATATTAGCAGACGGTATATTTTCGACATAATTTATGTATACCTTGGGATATCTTTGTTTGATTTTCATAAAAAACCAACGAAAAAACAATAATAAGAACAATTAAATCATTAAATTAGAAAAATAATAAAATTCAATCAAAATTCAAAAAATCGCAAAATCTTAAATAAACAGTTTGGTATACTTTTTAGAATACTTTGAGTATACCATGAGTATATTTTTGGTGTACCTTGAAAATTTTTTAGAAATACATCAGGTTTATCTTAAGTATATCTTGTAAATACTTTGGATATACCTTAGAAAAAAACAGGTTTTGAATTTTTTTGATTTAATTGACTGATTTTTTTAAATTTTTATAAATTATTTTTTCTTTCAAATTTGTTTATGGAAAAAAAATCTATTTATTCGCTTCTATCAAAAAATAGTTTTCAAAATTTAAAAAAATTAAAGGGAATTTTTCATAAATACAAAAAAAAAGATAATTACAATTTTACCTTCCATTAATGTTTTTCTCAATTTTACAGAAAAATACTTTCAACACTTGCACCTAAATTTCAAAATATCCAAAAATATATCTAAACCATATATTTTCGGCATACTTTCGGTATATCTTAAAAATATTTTGGTTTGATTTTCACCAAAAACCAACAAAAAAAATAAGAACAATTAAATCATTAAATAAGAACAATAATACAATTCAATCAAAATTTAAAACATTGCAAAATCTTAAATAAATAATTTAATATACTTTTCGAAATACCTTGAGTATATATTTGAGATATTTTTTTAGTATACTTCAGGAATTCTTTAGAAATATCCTGAGAATATTTGGGTATATCTTGAAGATATTTTAGGTATACCTTGAAAATTCTCAATGCATTTCTTGGGAGGAATTTTTTAGGAATATTTTAGATATACTTTTGGGAATTCTATGAGAATACCTCGGGCATACTTTGGATATACATTGGGAATTACATGAAAATTCTCTTAAAAGAATTTTTTGGGAATATCTTGATGATACTTCAGTACACCTTTGAAAATTCTATGAGAATATCTCAGGTAAATTTTGGGGATACCTTGACGATTTTCAATCCAAAAAAATAAAAAAAAAATAATGTTGTTAGTTTGGGAACACTGGTATCACGAATCCATAATCTAACAACAAAATTCATTGTCTAACCCAAAAAAAAAAGAAAAATGTATAAAATTCAAAAGTGAGGCCCTTTGCAACGATGTTCTCTTAAGGTAATAGAAATGGATTATTTGTAAAAGAAAGATCTTGACTACCAGTACGACGGAAATTTTTAGGTCTTGATTAGGAAGATAATGTCTAAAAATGGAGTTTACAAGAATCTGCAAAGCAAAATAATTTTTCCATAGGGAAGAATATGCAAAGCAACTATAGATCATACCGATTAGATTATGACAGTAATCAACATCAATATCAATTGGTTAGAGAGCATAGGAGATCAAAAGATCGATGCCATGTATGCCGAGATTGTTGAAATCAGAAATTTGTATTGTCGATTGAGCAGAAAGATAAAGGAAGGAAGAACGAGCATCTCATTGTTCTCATCAAGGACTATGAATCTAAAGAGAATAAAGAATAAAAGAAAAAAATTTTAGTACTAGTGAAATATGTAAAACCATATGTAAAAATGAAAAAAAAAATAACAATTTCAGTAAAATCATGAAATTTTCTGAAAATTAAAAATACAAAATTTTATTTGAAAATCGCTTTTTCCAGATGTAATATCAAATGAGTTCATAGAGAAAGAAGTCAACGAAATTAACATGACGTATGCAGAAATCCTTTCACGTTCACAACTTTCAGTAGAAAAAAAATAAAAATGCAATTGAGAAATTTTAAGATAGGCTAGATCTACTATATTATCCGTATATCAACTTAATCGTTCAATGACATGTATGCATATTGTTTTCACATCAAACAATGAAAATAAAATAATTAAATATAACATTAAATATATGTTATTGTGTGATTGAATTAATTTACAAATGACATGGTAGAACTAGTCTATCTAATAATTTATTAGCTTCAATATTATCACATTAACTGGATTTTTTTTTTATGAAACCACATGTATTCTTAATTTATATATCCATGAGTTAAAACTAATTACAAACACAAGAGATGGTTGTTGGAGGGATATGTTACATTCTTTTGTTAGAAATATCACAAACTCTGTGTATAAATATATATATTATATAAAAGCTTTTTTGGATGTTGGGGAGGCCTAGGCCACTGTCAGCTCCCCATTGGCTTCGTCCCTTTGAAACTAATTATGAGTAGGATTTCGAAAAGTTCCCACACTATATTTATAGAATTCGAACTCAAAATCTTTGCTTGAACTGAAAATAGTATGTGTTTAACACATTCATTGAGTAACTGGATATTTTTTATGATGACTATTTTATCCTTTTGCTCTTTAAAATTTTGATTGCTACTATTTTATCAATCTTCTGTCACCTAGTTAGTTATGTTATAATTGTGGATTTTTAGATAAATTTAGTTTATCATATTATTTAAAAATTAATTTAATAATATAATAACATATATGTAAATTTATTAATTGTTATATTAATATCAAAAATTACAAATAAAATAATTAAATGTATGTAAATGTGAAATCAAATTAACATCTAACTAAAAATTTTTCATTTATTGATAGATAAAAAAAATATGAAATTGATTTATTTATAATTTTTTCTTTTCTCAAACCTGTAAAATGAAAAATTGAGGCCCAACCCAAACAAAACTCTGACAAAGTCCACATAGACCATAATGAGCATCTATCCACTCCACCCATCACTACCAGCCAAGAGATTCGCACGCCTAAGAAATAGTAATGAGAATTTTACAAAAAAAAAACAAAAAATTACATAACTATCGGTAATTAATTGTTTTTTTATTTTATTGTAAATGTACAAAAATATTTATAACTGTACTTAAATCTAAAATTAACTCCAAACAGTGCCAAGATGGTACATTTCTAAAATATATTCGGTATAACCTGAACATACATTAATTCAATTTAAAAAAAAACAATAGAAGAATAATAATTGAATCAATAAAAAAGAAAAGAAGAAGAATAATAATATAATTGAATATAAATTCAAAAACATCACAAATTTCAAACTAACAACATTTAATCCATTTTGAGCATTGACTGGTTGTTTAGATAATATATATATATGAAATACCTTCGGTGTACTTTAGGTACATTTTGATTCAATTTTCACAAAAAAAAAAATAAAGGAAGAAGAATAATAATAATTCAATCATTAAAGCAGAAGAAAAAGAATTGAATCCAAATTCAAATTCAAAAAACATCACAAATTCTCAAAATAACATCATTCAATTTATTGTTGAGTATTAATATACATTTCGGAATATTTTGGGTATACTATGAGAATATCTTAAGTATACTTTTGTAATACATAAAACTAGATTCTCTTCTAATCATACCAAATGATATTACGATATATGAGATTTAAAATATGTTCAATTTAAAACTTTGCCCTGTATTATGACCATAATAATTTGAAAATGAAAATTAATATAGTTTGCGAAAAATTATACTTTTATAGACTTTGAAATCCCTTAATCTACACCCAACTCAAAAATAATAATACAACTTTTCAAAAGCAAAAACAAAACTAAATACGTTTATTACATTCAAACCCATGAACATGACATATATATGTATTATCAACCCTTCTAATGGCAGCTTGACCTTTGACTCATCGGGCTCCATCTTCTAATCAACTTTAGCTTATACCTTATATCTATGTATAAGGAAAAACTATACACACAGAGCAATTCAAGCTCAGTATGCACACAATCATTTAAATCTAAGTACTTTATATATATATATACACACACACACACTCTTACTAACACCTTTATCTCAATCTTGGATAGGAATTACCTTATTCCCTGTTACACTCGTACACACATATATATATATATACTCTTACCGACACCTTCTATCTTAATCTTGGATAGAAATTACCTTATTCCCTATTACACTAGTTCCATTTTCATATATTCGATTACCTTGTAATCAACCATTTATACTATACACATATACATATATATAAACACCTATGCAACGTGGCTTAACAATTCATCATACACATTATAACACCATAATTAACACAAATCCAAGACTCATGCAGTCTTGCTTAACATATCTTATGGGTTAAGAGTGCTCATAACAAGATTAAGACCCCTTAACTTATCCACAAGCCAAGCTCCACCGAGCTTCCTTAGTTGAGAGTGCTCACAATAAATTTAAAACCCCTAAAATAGTAACATAAAGACTAGGGCGTTCACAACAAGCTTAAGATTCTTTGACCTCTTACCATGATGCCATGTCTTATTTCTATCATCTATCCCAGGCCTAAAAACCCTACACAAACCCTCATACAAACCATCAAATCAAACCATAACCTTTTTACATCAAAACAACCCAATCAACACATTAAATAGTGGCTGTCACAGGCAGCCTGGTCGTGAAGCACACTACTTCACTTGGCTAAAGGAGATCACGACTGTGACATCCATATATCACGACCATGAATCTAGAAAATCACCTAAACCCAAATTTAAATAATATCATTCGTACATAATACACACAAATCTCTAAGGCTAGCCAATTGTAGCAATTCCTGACAACATTTTCATCGTATTCAAGATCATACACAAGTCACACTTCCATGTGTATCCTATATGGCACATTAACACAAAGTACAATCAATAAGGCATGTAATGTAACACCTCCTTACTCCACTCTATAATAATAAGGTAAGTGAGTATTACCTGTATAACTGTCTTAATTCTTCAATTACAAGAAAACGCTGGAATAAATTTTTTTTTTTTTACTAAAATATTTATTTAAAATATACATATATTCAATATAAAAGTTTACACACTCTAAAACTCCTTAATTTATATATATGGCTATTTAACTTAGATTTATATCCATATTAAATTCACTACAATAGTATTA
>CATIWF010023903.1:0-93457 GCA_949630135.1 Balakata baccata | reverse complement strand
GAAATCAAACTAAATAGTGATGCAACTTGAATAGTTTAACTAATTAAATGTTTGTCATTAAAAATTGAAATTTTATTAGTTTAAAGTATATATATATATATATATTAACTCATCTAAATCTATTTTTTAGCATCACATAATTGCCCGCTATCTATTTTTTTTAGGGAGGCAAATATTAAAAATAGTATAAATTTATATATTATTACATGTATTTAAAAAATTTTAGGGGGGGGGGGCTTTTTGAATGTATATGGCTCCGCCATTGAGTACGAGGAATAGAAGCACTCATACTGAGCTTAAGCTATATTGTCCTCACTCATAGGCTCATTGATACATATCGTTTATTCTCTTAATGATACACTAGATACCCTAAAGTAGTCTTTAGGTAGAGAAATGAATATTTATATCATTATACGCTTCCAATTAAATCTCAACTCTTAATATTTAAATCATATACACAACATGTAATCGTATTCATATAACTGGGTTTTTTTATATCTTATTACTTTATAAAATCTCATGCAAAGGAGTATATCATGCTTAAGACATGTTTACAATCATGAAAACATATAAATTTTCCTCTCAATACAGTGTCACGGTCATGATACTTGGAGTCATGGGAGTGACCCTAGTTGTGATCCCAGCTAGGAACCCTTTTGTATCATTTTAGGTATATAGTCACGAGCATGACTCTGTTTATGCTAAACTTCTTAAGTTCTAACTCGTATTATAAGTACATCACACCACATAACCAAAACTAGTGCACCAAATTCCCTTTTTATAACATTTGACACTATCACCAGAGGTCATAACATACTTATACTACCATGTAAATATTCATCACCTTTCTCTACATATTGAACCTAATATTCATACTCATTCAATGCAATACCTACCAACATACATAATTATCTTTTTACATCTTTAGTTATACCATATCATGTTCATACACTATTCAATGTACAATTTAACATATAAAAATGCCTCAAATATGCCATGTCACTCAATTTATCAGTTATACCACAAACACGCAAAAGGGTGAATAAAAATGCATATATGTACAAACCTCAAAAGGAGCTTGACCAAAATTTAAGCTAAGGAGCTAATCTACTCCCCTTGTTGATCACCTCTCTTTTCTCCTTATTTTCGTCTCACAAACACATCCATATATCAAATTCTATCTCCATGGAAACATAGTCAAAATGTAAAACTAACCCATGCTCCCTAAACTATGATTATAATACATATTTCTAACTTAATCTCATAGTATCTTACTTCCCACAACTTCAAAGAACTCAAATATACACAAAACCTCAACACCCTTCTTCCTTCATAACCCATCTTCCACGGTTCTTCACCCAATATATACAATCTCTCATATAGCTTTATAATCATAGCAAAGAGATGAAGTTCTTATGTTTTCTTACCTCTTAATGGCAGAAAATACTATTGATCATGAAAAGAAATTGAACTCCCACTTGCTTTAACTCTTTCTCTTCTCCAACTCTTCTTCTATGTTGGTAAATCCCTCAAATCTCACTTAAATCTTAGTTTTTAATCTTGCTTTTGGTGTTCGATCACTCAAAAACTCATGAAACAACACTAGGGTAGTGACTCTAGGTTTAAAAGTTCATATCTTGGAGTTTCAAAGGTGTTTGGCCTGTATAAAATAAAGAAAAACAGTGCAACTTCTATTTATAGTGGGGGAGTCATGGGCGTGACTATCTAATAACTTGCAAACCGTGTCAAAAATTCAATACTTATTCTTTGACTTGATGTTCATAGGCATGATACCCATTTGTCATGGGTTTGACACTTGAATTTCTCACTTTTTTTTGTTTCTTTTATCCCTCACTTCACACCAAAGCCAAAATTAACCAATATACTCCTTATATACCTCTGTATACCTTCAATACACCATTTATATACCCACATTAAGTCATGTACTCATGTGTTTCATCTAAACCTTGGGTAATAGGTGTTGCAATTCTCTCTCCCCTAAAAATGTTTGGTCCCTGAAATATACTTGATATGTCTTCGTGAAAAAACTGAGGATATTGAACTCTCATCACTTCTTTGCTTTCCCACGTAGCTTCCTTAGTTGCATAGTTCTTCCATAACACTTTCACTAATGGAACTTGTTTATTCTGATGCTCCTTAGTTTCCCTAGCTAAAATACGAATCAATTCCTCTTCATATGTTAAATCCTATCTCACTTGTATATCCTCAACCAGTATAATATAAGAAGGATCTTATCGATACCATCTCAATATAGAAACATATAACACATTATGGATTTGACTCAACTTTAGAGGTAGAGTGAGTTTATAAGCAACCAGTTTGACTCTTTCAAAATCCTATAAGGTCCTATAAACCTTGGGCTCAACTTACCTTTCTTTCCAAATCTTAGAACTCTTTTCCAGTGAGATACTTTCAAAAAAACTTTATCTCCCACTTCATATTCAAGATCTCTTCTCTTAAGATCATCATAGGATTTCTGTCTATCAATAACTGTCTTAAGCTTATCTTAGATGATCTTCACTTTTTCTTTTATTTCCAATACGAAGTTTGGTTCTACTATCTTCCTTTCACTAAGCTTTGTCCAATATAATGGTGTATGGCATTTCCTACCATATAATGCCTTATATGGAGCCATTTGAATGCTAGACTAATAACTGTTATTATAAGCAAATTTCATCAAAGAAAGATACTTATCCTAGCTACCTTCAAATTTAATGACACAACCTCTTATCATATCTTCTAGAATTTGAATAACTTTTTCTGACTGACCATCTATCTGAGTATGAAAAGTTGTGCTAAAATGAAGCTTAGTGTCTAAAGCACTCTGAAGACTCTTCCAAAACTAAGATGTAAACTGAGGATCCTTATCTGATTCAATAAAGATAGGCATGCTATGAAGTCGTACTATCTCATTAACATATATCTCCGTTAACCAGTTCAACTGATAATCTTTCCTAACTGGCAAAAAATGTGCCGACTTCGTGAATCTATCCATAATTACCCATAATGTATCATATCTCCTCAATATCAAAGGCAATCTCGTTACAAAATCCATAGTAATCTGCTCCTATTTCCATTCCGAAATAGAGATCGGATGTAGCAAACCGAAGGGTATTTGATGTTCAACTTTAACTTGTTAACAAGTTCAGCATCTTATGGTATACTTTATGATATTTTTTTTCATACCCGACCACTAAAAACTATTCGTCAATTCCTGATACATCTTGTTGCTTCCAGGATGCATAGTATACTTACTTTCATGAGCTTCCTTAAAAATCTTTTGTCTAAGGTCTTCCACATCAAGTACATAGAGTCTATCTCGATAATACAGTCCACCATCTAGACTAAGGGTAAACTCAGGTCTCTCCCCCTTAGACACCAACTCAGCTAATTCACTCAACTTACTATTTTGCTTCTATGCATATTTAATCTCTTGAACCAAAGTAGGTTGGATGTGCAACTCTGCCATTGTATTTCTACTTAATGCATCAACTACCACATTGGCTTTACTCGGATGGTAGTCTATAACACAATTATAATCATTGATTAATTCAAGCCATCTTCTTTGTCACTCTTTCTGGGTAGGCAAATATTTCAAACTCTTATGATCTGTATAAATAAAAAACTTTCCCTTAAATAGATAATGACACCAAATTTTTAAATGCAAAGACTATGGCTGCTAATTTCAAATCATAGGTAGGATAGTTCTTCTCATGCGGCTTCAATGGTCTCAAAGCATAAGCAACTACCCTTCATTCTTACATCAACACACAACCCAATCCATTATGATATGCATCACTATAAATAACATATTCCCTATCAGGGATCGGCTGTCTCAATATAAGAGCCTCTGTAATCATATCCTTTAATTGATCAAAGCTAGCTTGGCACTTATCTGTCCACTCAAACTTAACATCATTTATTAAAAGTCTTGTTAAAGGAGTGACAATGATTAAGAAACCTTTAACAAATCTTCTAAAATAACTTGCAAGACCAAGAAAATGCCTGCTCTCAATCACATTCTGTAAAAGCCTCTAATTCACAATCACCTCAACCTTACTAGGATAAACTCTAATGCCTTCTGCAGATATAATGTGTCCCAAAAATGTTACTTCATTTAGCCAAAACTCACATTTTGAGAGCTTGACATAAAGCTTGTGCTCCTTTAATGTTTGCAACACTATTCTTAGGTGCTTTTCATGCTCTGCCATATCTCTTGAATAAACCAAAATATCATCAATGATGACATCTACAAACTGGTCTAAATATGGCATGAAGATCATGTTCATAAGATCCATAAACGTCACTGGAGCATTGGTCAACCCCAATGGCATAACCAAAAACCCATAGTAACCATATCTAGTCTTGAATATTGTCTTGGCTATATCCTCCATCTTCACCCTCAACTGGTGATAACCTGATCTCATATCCATCTTAGAAAAATACTCCAACACCTTTAAGTTAGTCAAAAAGATCATCAATTCGTGGCAACAAATATCTGTTCTTAATAATCACTTTATTCAACTATTGGTAGTCGATGTACAATCTCAAAGATCCATCTTTCTTTCTCACAAATAACACTGGAGCACCCCATTGGGATACACTCGATCTAATAAAACTATCAAGAAATTATTGCAAATGCACCTTAAGCTCTTTCATTTCTGATGATGCCATCCTATACGGTGTCATAGATATAGGCATCATGCCAGGAGTAAGTTTAATAGAGAAATCAACCTCTCTCTCAAGTGGTAAACTTGGTAATTCTTCTGGAAAAACATCTAGGAATTCATTAACTACTGGAATGTCCTTAAGATATGAACTTTCCTTAAGATATGGACTTTCCTTTTGGGTATCAATGACATGTGCCAAATAAGCTTCACATCCTTTCCTAATAATCCTCTTGGCTTTCAACAAAGTTATAATATGTGGATGCTATGGAAACAATTCACTTTTCACTATCATTTCCTCTTGTTCAACTGTCTTGAGTTTCACACACTTGTACTTACAATCAACTATTGCCCCATATCTTGAAAGTCAATCTATGATAAAGATAGCACCATATTCATGGAAATGCAACTCAATAAAATTTGTAGGAAACTCTTTCCTATGCTCCATTAAAGGACAATCTTGGAATACTTGACTCACTCTTACACTGTGTCCTAATGGATTCATAACTTCAATCTCAAACTCTATATCTCCTCTAGTCAAATTATACTGACTAAATATATTTATGCAAATGTATGAATACATAGAACCCGGATCTATAAGTGCACAAATATCAAAGTCATATAAAGAAAACATACCAATGATGACGTATGTCGTTGTATGATCTTCTTTAGCTCTCATGGCATAAGCTTTAACAGGTGCTCTACTAGAACCTGACCTATTCACTATCTCAGAAGCTACTTGTTTGGGTCGACCTTGTCTTTGAAAAGGCTGTGTCCTGGCTTGTGTCATAGTAGATTTGGTAGTCTAGGTGGATGCACTACCTGCTAGCAAAGGACAATCTCTCTTTAGGTGATCTTTGGATCCATACCTAAAACATGCACCAGTGGCATACCAACACTCTCCCCGGTATGGCCTACCACAAGACCCATATATAGGTGCAACTCATTTCCCTACTTAAGTTTGTGAACTAGCCACGGCTGAAGGGGCTTTAGATGGTTGTCCTCTTCCAGAAGATCTCGCCTGTGGCTATGAATAACTCTTTTCTATGCCTTGGCCTAATGGTCAGCTTGAGAAAAAACAACCCTTCTTTCTTGAAGAACGGGTCTCAAGCATAACTAGCTTCTTAGATATTTCATCAATCTTTCTTTTCTCTAGGCTAAGGGCTGAAGAAATCAACCTAGCAAAGTTGTTATCCAGCAATGCAGTTACAACATCACCAACCTTAGAATTGAGACCATCCCCAAATCTTCTACATTTATCTCTTTCCTTTGCAATCATATTCGGAGCATACATGCTCAATCTTGTAAACTCTCTTTAATATTCAATCATTAATATGCTTCCTTGCTTAAGCTCTATGAACTCTTTCGTTTTCTCATTAAGATAAATCAAAGGAATATACTGCTCATGAAACTCTGTCATGAAGAAATCCCATGTAATAGGTTCTTCAATATATGGCTTGAGAAGGATAGATTTCCACCACTTATATGCTTCCTCTTGGAGTAAGGAAGTAGCAAATCTCACCTTATCTTCTAATTCCATTTGTAACTCTCTGTAGATTCTCTCCATCTTCTCAATTCAGTATTCCATTGCAGCGGGATCATCATCTTTCTTGCCATAAAAATCTATGGCACCATATTTTCGAAGCTTCTCAATTGTAGCTTTAGGCTTAAGTGAGGGTGGCAGTGGAGTAGGCTATGGTATAACTCTCACCATCCTTTCAAAGATACTAGCCATCTACTGTATGAAAGGATTCTACTCTGGTTCTAGCTGCTCAGTTGTAGGCTGTAAAGATACAGATGCAACACCATACCCCTATACACTATCAACACTAGGATGTGCAGCACCATACCCCTATACACTATCAACACTAGGATGTGAATGAGTCCTAGTATTAGGGGAGCTATGGCTCTCAGCCATTCTAGGGTTAGATTCTTCCGCAGACATCTCCTATAATCCTATAAGTTAACAAAGAAGTAATTTATATCATAGTCATAAAGACGCCTGCATGTATGCATGACAACCTTTTCCCCACTTAGGTTTAGAAACACCTAAACCTATGCTCTGATACCAACCAACTACGACACCCCACTTAAATAATACGACTATGCCCATTATATAACCCTATAATATGAACAATCACATTACATAGGCGGAATGCTACTATGTGCTTGTCTAATATATGAATAAATAGATAATCATCTCACATAATTAAGCCATACACATCATTTTTCATATAACATGGTGATGTGACTTATTTAGTACTCGAAAGTGTACGAACCAATTGCAATACCGGCAAGTTCACCCTTGAGGTCGATCTCATAAGGAATGGTTCGATTTAAATTCCAAATTAGTTAAAATTTCCAATAAACACGGAAAATAAATTCCTAAACATTTTAATCACATTTTTGAGAATTTAATTAATTAGACTGAAAAACGAAATTAAATAAAAAGCAATTAAAAAGTCGAATTAAATCATTGTGGCCATATTTCTTAACGAATTGCAAAAAAATTATTGCTGCTAATTATATCACAGTACCACCATTAGTTACCTACAGCCATATATTTTTTGTAACTTATCAAGAAATGTGTCCAAAGATAATTAGTAGTGGAGTTGTGATACCATTATAATCTAACAAACCCATGAAAAATAAGATTTCCGGCTGATAACTCGTTAAAATTGGTCAACAATAATTTTTCTACAATAATTTATAAAGTTCAGTGATTTTAGTATTATAAAACAAAAAATTGTAATTTAAATACAAGTAATACAAAGTTCAATGACAATGGATGTAATTAACTGTACAAAAAGGGGTTGCACATGAGAAGAATGTATGACTGCATTTTGTGTTTGAAGTTATAGAATTTAGAAAGCTTTTGTGAGAGATTTGTAAACATTTTATGTAAGAAGATGAAGAAGAAAAAATATATATTTTTACTATGTTCTTTCAACTTTTTGCAATTTTATTTTGAAATATGTTGAATGGTATTTCTTTCTCCCCCAAATTTCTAAAAATGTGAATACAGTTGCTAATTTTCCACACCCATCAATCTTCAAAGTTGTCAACTTTCCAAATGGATACAGCTTTATAAATTGGTTGTCCCATATCTTCTCAACATTATTTAATGACAATTTCAGATTTACCAAATTGGGAAATTGAATCTGCAAGAATAATTTTTGTTTGTTAAAAGAGATTTTTTTATTATGCAATGAGAAGAAAAATAAGAATGATTAAATTAATTATACCACAATGAATATGATCAGAAAAAAGTGCAAGAAAAAAAAGTAACAATAAGGAATGGATGGAAGTAATACTCTGAAATAGTTATAATAAATGTGAAAAGTTATAGATTTAATATCCAATTTTTATAAACAATGTATCAAAAAAGTTGATAACATGAAGAAAAAAAGAACATGTAGCATTGCACTATCTATAAAAATTCATTAAAATAATATAAATTTAATAATATTTGTATTCAAATATAAAATCTTATCCTTAAATAGACATAAAAAAATTCGTTAATATAATATAAAAATTTCAAGTAACAAAAACCTTTCAATTATAGGAATATTACAAAAAAAAAAAAAAAAAACTCACCCAAACTCAGCCCTTCATTTCTCTCAAATTTTTTTCTTTTTCTCTAGTCATCATCTTTTTTAAGTAAAGAGTTGCATAAATCACTCATCTACATCTTTTTTTAGTTATTTATTTCTAAAATAAATAGTTATTCCATATAAATCTAATTTTTTTGAATTTTTGTGATTTTATCGTCTTGTTACAGCATTTTTGTGTATGGACAATTTAAACAGATAAAACATATTCGATATAACAGAGATAACAAATCAAATTATAGTAGAGTATATTCCAGAATTAGATTCATAGATATTCTAGTCACTATAGTATTATCAAATTTGTAAATTTTGAGCCGATTTATTATATCATTAATCTGGATACTATGAATTTTTTTTTTTGTTTCATCATCTATGATTTTTAGCAGATTTGTATTTATTTATATATATGTATTGCTATAGTTTGAGTCAATGAAATTGTTTTTCTTGTAAAAAAAATAACAAAAACCTTTCTAAAATTAAAAAGAAAATTTCTATATTGCAATAGTTTATTAAAAAAAACTACTTATGCCATATATTTAAAAGTTACATTTTTTTAATTATATAATTTATAATAAACATTTTTAAGCACTAATTAAGAATATCAGTGCCATAAATATTCTTGTAAATTTATTACTAATATATATACACCAGTGAAAAGTGAAAGATGAAGTACAACAGAAGTGTTAGTCCTAACATAAAAAAATATAATGTTCTACTAAATTTCAACAAATAGAAAAGGCATTAAAAAGGAAAGAAGTGAATCATGATTTCAACCAAACCCTTTTGCAGAAAACCGTAGCCACATTAATAGTTGCTATATTGTGCATTCGTTGAGAGCAAAAGCCCACAAACAGCGGTAGATCTTCCAATATCAATGAGTGCAATCGTGTCAATTTATTTGTTTCATCATCTCCATACTCCTCATTAACAATCTCTTTCATACTTCTGCAACTGCTTGCTTCAATTTCTTTTAACTTGGGAAGTTCTCACCATAGATAATGAAAAGACATTCCTTAACAAATTACAATTCACCACCTTTAACTTTCTTAAATTGCTAAAAGATCCCTTTCCAAGTGGGCCATTCCATATCTTCTCCAATTTATTCAGATTCTCCGAACATAAATATTCCAGACTTGGAAAAGCTATGACATTGCAGATCCTTATACAGTCTGATATATTCAATCTCATGAATGTTTTGGACTTGCAGATGCTTCAACTGGGCAAAATCTTCCCCATCTAATTCAAGCAACATATTTTTGACACCCTTCATATCATCTAAGTACAAATCCTCTGTTATCATCTATACCACTTTCACCCTCTCCAACTGCAACTTGAACTCAATGCTTGTATTCAGCTTTAGTTTTAACGTTCTCATGGTGTCATATTTGCCAGACCAGTCCCATTTTTCTCCAATGAATATTCTAAATCTATCTAGCTTATAACTGAATAGACCTTCGGGAATTATCTTTGCATCCGCGATATGCAAGTCGAGACTGACTAGATTTATCAGTTTCTTGAATTCACTCGAGCTCGCATTGTCTCCTCTAACATAATCTCCTTCACCTTCCCATTTCATAAAGCTGTTTCCCATATTTAAGTCTTCTAATTTTGTCAAGCATGATAACACATTTGGTGGAATCACTTCTAGTCTTTCACATCTACTCAAATCCAAAAGTTGCAAACTAGTCAAATTCCTTATTTCCATTGGCAGTTGAACAATGGTGGAACCAGTTAAGCTGAGAACTTGCAACTTCTTGAGCTTTCCAATTCCAGCTATTTTTTCCAAAATACAACAATCCAAGCATAATGTCTGAAGGTTCTCGAGACATTGAATTGATAATGGCAATGTACACAAATGCACATTTGACAGATCCATGAGTTTCAGTTTTTTCATTCTTCGGAAAAAATTATCTGGGATTTTCAGCGACGAATCTTTATTGTACAGTATAAAGTATAAACGACTCCAGTTGTGGACATTCAATCGCTTGAAGAAGCTTGAGGATTTGGCAATCACGCAAACAGATTGCAGTGCACTGTCTGAATGCGTCCTTCTTCGGCCAATCTTCCAATGCATAAATGTGATTTGCAACAATAAAGACACCCTGTTCCTTGGATGCAACAGAGGCTGCAAAACCATGAACAATATAATTCATTTTGACGTTATCATCATCAGCACCTTCCAGTAATTGACAAGACTTTTTGAGGTCATTGATCAATTTGAGTAGTCTATTTTTTGCAACACTTACGGTGGCAAATTTACTAAATAAGTCCAACCCCATCCCATATTTCAACAATTTTGTGATAGGCATGTAGCAGGGTCTGAATTGCGCACATAGTAGTACTAAGGACTTCTTGTAGTCACCCAAAAACTTGTAACTCAGCTTGAAAGCTGAGTAAGCTTGTGCTTCAACTCCATTGCCATCAAATTTTTCCAGCTGCTCCAAGGCATCATCCCATTCGAACAGCTCTTTGTTTTTCAATGCTTTTGCAACTGCCACAATCAGAACAGGTAAACCTGCACATCTCTTTGCCACTTGAATTGCTGTAGATTGTAAGACCTAGTTTTTGACATGATCACTAGCCTTCTTCTCAAATAGTTGCCACGCCTCTTCTTCTCCTAAAACTTGAAGCAAGAAATGTCTCTGTACACCCATCTCCAGTAACACATTTAGATTTCTAGATATGATCAAGATTTTGCATCCTTTATGGTCATCCATATCAGGAATTCCTATCTCCTCCAATGTAATTCTCACCCAAATATCATCCAGAATCACAAGAACTTTCTCCTCCTGTTTCAATCGAGCACGTAAACGAGCTGCCCTTACTTCAGTGGAATTAACATCGAATTTTATGCCCAACCAATCAGCAATTTCTTGTTGAATTTTCCCGAGATCCCAAGTGGGGGTTACATTTGCTATAGCAACCACTTCGAAAATCCCTTCTTCTTTGACTTGTGCCACTAGCTGCTGTTTCACGAGCGTGGTTTTACCAACAGCCCCCAAACCGTATACCCCGATCAAATTAACATCGACATTCTTCAAAGCTCCCACAATTTCATTCAAAATCTCCATTCTTGATGCTAAGGCCTCATATTCTTTGGCAGGCTCTAATTCATCGAGACAATAGGAAATTTTTGTGATCGAGTTCCTTTCTCCTTCAACTTCAACAACGAGCGATGGGATCTCCTTTGCTTTTCTGCTGAACTGGTAACGGTTATTCAGGTCAGAACAGCAACCCATGAATCAGCTCTTACTGGCCCTGTCATTGACTTCAAGAATCAACTCTGCCACTTCAATGGCCTCATCAGTACTCTTCAACCAGTTAGTGACAATGTCTTCAATTTCTTCACCGTTTCTTCTGGCGTCATCCACACTGCATTGCATGCTCTGTCTTTGGTCTTTGAGCTTCTGAAGTTGCTTCTTAAGGTCCTGGATGTTGCCGTTGTAGTTCCATATATATCCAATTTAACGCCATATAGAATCAACAACTTCATTAGCAACTCGGGATACAACAACCTCGGTTCCTACAGCTTCCATTTTCTGCAAATAAACGAAAAACGATAATGCCTTCTTAGAATAAAATCCGAGATGAAAATAAAACGGACTATTTCCCTCCGCAGGGCATTAAAGAGAAGACAAAATGAATTTCTTTAGACCAATAAAATTAAGCAAGGAGAGGAAGAAAATAGAAAGACAAACAAAATTGTGTAATGAAATCCAAGGAGAAATGAGAAATGCAAACTCTCAAGCACTTGTGTTTTTGTTGCTCCTTGAATTTGGCACTTCATTTTTCCAAAACCTTCTTGATTTTACAATGGTATCAGAGCATTTTTAGATTCATAGGCTTTGAAATTAGAATAATTTTTTGAGAATGAAAATTATAAGAAATTATAAAGAGTTCTATCAGTAAATTCATTTGATGGGTTGAAAATTGAAAATTATAATTAAACTTTCAAAAATGGTTTTTAAAATTAAAATTAATACCCTTCAAATGCTCATGAAATTCTAGAAAAATCATAACTTATCCTTAAAAATGATTCATTATGGATTCAAAGAAATAGAAAAAGTCTATAAGAATATTTTTGAATACTTAAAAAAAATAAAAATAAATGATTAACCAACAGTAGAAAATACGAGTGGCAATGGATGGATTCGAGGCAGATTTCTTCATCTCCGTCCCCGAAATCCCCGATGGAAAATAAATTTTTTCCCCATCACTGCATCCGACGGGGATCCAGAACCCGATCTGATTCCTGATTTTTATTATATTTTTTTCTTTTTCAATATTTAAAATTATTTTTTATTTTTATTATTTTAATTAATTAGTTAATTATATAATTTCTTAAATAAAAAATATTTTTTTAGTTTAAATAAATGTTATATTCTTCTTTTACTATTTTTAAATTTATTAATTATATTAAAATATAACATATGATAAAAAGTTTCATCACCTAATACAAATCAAATCAACAATTTTTTTAATACCTTAGATTATCAACCAAATGAAGAGCAGAAGAAAAAAAAACTATTAAAAAAGACCATATCTTAGACTATTGTAGAAAAGAAGAGCAGCAATCTTTTAGCTTCAATCGAGCAAATGAAGAATCTCAACAACTTAAGTATCAGATTTCGAGAAAAAATGTAGATTAAGTCCAAAAATTAGAAACAAACCAGTAAAAATGAAAAAAATAAAATAAAAGCAACTATAGTTTGAATCTCTTACCTTGCGATTTGACAGTCAAATCAAAGTTTCCTTTATAATTCGCAAATTGCTTTCTTTCAAACCAATATATTGGAATTCTTTAAAAATAGAGAGATGCAGTGATAGAGTATTGGAGTTAACAACTTAGCATTTAGACTAAATCGCTTCTGAAAGGGGGTGGAGGTGGCTAAGAGAGGAAATGCGGAAATGGAGAGACAGGTGGGGGTAACTTTGTTGAAAAGTTTTTTTTATACTTAGAGTTTTCTATTTTTTTAATTCTTATTTCTTATATTTTAAAATAATTTTTCTTTTTTTTAATCACTTATATGGTTTTGATATAAAATAAATTATTTTTCCTACTTCCATGCAAAATTATAATTTTTGTTAAATTATTGTATTTTTTAGAAATAATCATTGATTAACTAGAGTATATATATATATATATATATATATACTTTTAGTTAAGCCTTTATAATTTATTTGCTTACATTTCATATATTTATTATGACTAATATATATTTTGAAACATTCTCTATTACTCTATAATTCTTTAAATCATTAATTATTTTTTATAAATATAATTTAGTATTGCAAATGTTAAATTTCTTAAAAATATTTAAAATCTTTTGAATAGACTATTTAATTTATAGAAATTGTTACTACAAATGTTCAATTCTTTTAATATGAATAATATTTAGCTATTTTAACTATGATTTAAATATAAATTAATTTTATTAAATGTTTGAAATGATTTTAACTATAATAAAGATGCATTCCAATTTTTTAAGCATATAATTAAATGAAAAATTCTTATATATATATATATATATATATATATAGTATTATAATATTATTGTAATAGTATTGTGTGTGTATATATATATATATATAATAAATAAGTATATAAATAAATAAATATTATATATATATATATTGAAAATATATTATATTAAATATATTCGGGATGTGGTATATAGGTCCTGTCTTTTGAATTTTTCTTGTAATCCGATTTGAATCCGGTTAATAGTCAAAAAATATACCCCGTATGGAGCAGTTTCATAACGAAGTTCTATAGATGTAGGTCCAATTATTATTTCTAGTAGAAAAAGAATAGATCAGCAGCAAAATAATTTCAAATAGAAGCAAGATTTGAATAAAAAGTGGAATAATTATACAAATGGTACCAAATATTTTTATTTTGTTACAATTTAGTATTAAACTTTTTAATTGTTACAAATTAGTATTAAACATTTCAAAAAATATTATGATTTGGTACCAAATCAAAATTCTAGTCAAATAAAATAATATGTTAATATATGGATATGTCATGTCAATATATTATGTCAGCCGATCATTACATTATGTCAATATTTTTACTAAAATTTTAATGTGAATACCAAATTATAACATTATTAAAATAGTTGATACCAATTTATAACAAAATAAAAAAATTTAGAATCAATTTATAACAATGCAAAAAATTTTATATTAATTTGTAATAAAATAAATCGTTAGCATTTATGCAATTAGCCTAGAAATGCTGATTAGAAAAACGAGAGAGAGAGAAGTTTGGGGAAGCTAACCTTTCTGCAAGTACAAGAACAGCAACCCACTTCAGCGTAGAAACTAATAACTCAAAATTTCTGTTTGGAAATAATGAGACTGAACACTCAGCTTCTATCCAATCAATGCTCTTTTTTTTTTTTTTTTCCGCAACTTTCTCCAATTTTTATTCCATAAAAACGAAGTCAACTTTACCTACCAAAATAAACGTAAGCCAACTTTGAAATATAATATAATAAATCAAAAACAACTATTTTAAAAGCTGTCCTTCACCTAACCTATTTCTTTTCTTTTTTTTTTTTTAGTGTTTTGGCTGTATTATCTTTTTATTTTTTATTTTTTTGTTTTTTGGCTGTATTATCCTTTGATTATTTGTGTTGGTTCGGGTGGCCATCCTATAAGACATTCTTAAAAATATGTAAGAGAAAATTATTATATTTTTTTGAGATTCGATAAACATGCAATTTCTCTCTTATATTTTTTGTATAATATACTAATTATTTTTAAAATTTAAAAATTATATAATTTATTCATAAAATTTTGGTATATTATACTAATATTTTCTATAAATTTAATTTATTTTACTAATATTTTTTTTAAGTTTGATTTATTGTATTAATATTTTCTTAACAAAAGAAAATATTATTTTTTACTAGTATATTATATCAAACTATATGACAAAATAATATAATTTTTAAATTTTAAAAATATTAGTGTATTATATCAAATCAAACAAATCATATAATTTTCAAACATTAAAAACTATTAATATATTCTATCAAATTACAAAATATGTTAGATTTTTGCCGGATAAGATGAAATTAGAGTTAGACTGATAAAAATCACTACACAAAATACCGATCTAGGGTGCACAGTAACTAGCAATTATACATGGGCCATATTTGCCTTACCATACATGGCAAATGGCCACTGTAATCGGAGTTGTTCTTTATTTTATTTTTTTTTCAAAAATTCTATTAACCATTATTTTATTTCTTAAATAACAAATATTTTAATTAATTAATATAATTAGTAATTAATTATGGCATAATTTAATCATTTTATAATTTATTAAAAATTATTGGTTAATTATTCAATTAAATAATTTTTTTTGAGTTAAAAAAATTATTATAGAGTTATAATTAAATAATATTCCTAAAAATTAATCAGTATTAATTTATTTTTTTATTACCTTACTTCTTCTAAATAAAATTTTTTCAACATAATTTTTCGTAATTTGTTAATACAAAATTATATAATTATAAAATTAACACTTAAAATGTGGAAATGCATAATTACAACGTATTTATAATGTCAATCCAATAGTAGAAAGGTTTCATTATCACTCAAAGTATATGGAGTGGTATCGACATGTCACGCAGTAGTGAATTTCTCCAATTGACGGTTCTTATGAAGCAGTAGTAAGTTCTATATTTCTATGTCTAACCAAATTACAATCAATAATAACACATTTAAAATATGTTAATATTAATAGTTAATTTTTATTTATATATTTTTTCAGATAGATAGTATTAAACATATTCTTCTAAGCAATTATATGGATGAAATCCACCGAATTAATGGTGGCATATTTTGCGCTGTTTAACAACAACGAATACTTGTTGTTATGCAACCGCCTTTGACCTTCACAGCCTGTGTCACCATTTTCAGATGCTGCAATTGATGAAGAAGCCAACATTAGCCCACCATGGTAGGTCAGATGCAGAACTCAGTCAAGAAATTATTTTGAGCGTCGGCAGGAAGTTCCCATTACTCTTTCATCCTCTATGTCTATAATTGTATTACAACCCGTTGCATATCATGGTATACATTCGTATATTCATATTGGTTCACACGTATATTCTACAACCGATCCATCACAAACACGTGCATTAGACATTTTTGGACCATCACAAATATGTATATCAGACACTCTTGCTATCACTTCTTATGACATCATACTTTCCACATCCAGAACAATGGTCTCATTATTCTTCTCCATGGTTTACACTATTATACACAACAGGTCCACCGTTTGGAAGTACATTGTCTGAGGCTCCTTCAACTCCGAAAGAAGAAGCGAATGAGACAGATGAAGAGGTTAATCTTAATCAA
Source organism: Balakata baccata (assembly GCA_949630135.1). Lineage (NCBI taxonomy): Eukaryota > Viridiplantae > Streptophyta > Magnoliopsida > Malpighiales > Euphorbiaceae > Balakata > Balakata baccata. The sequence goes on along the minus strand of CATIWF010023903.1, from coordinate 76,779 downwards.
TTAATTGGAACAACATTCAAAATGCAATGACCTAGACGTAATAGAAGACCACCGCTTTGTGGTACAGGTAAGGATAACAGTGGGTACCGGTATTTGTTTAAACCCTAATGGATAATACTATTAGGGTTTTGGGATGGGTAGAAGTCCTTGGGTACCCGCTACCTGATAAATCTGATAATATATATATATATATATATATAAGATTTATTTTATTGTAATTTATTGAATGTAATAATATAATTAATTATTTTTTATGTGTTGTTGAATTAAAAATGTAATGGAAGTTGGAAATTTGAAATATAATTTTTCTATCATAATGTAGGATATTTAAATTGTATAGTTTTACTGTTATTTTTATACAATTTAATGAATTATTTTAATTTAAATGTATTGAATTTTTATTTTGTTTGTTTTATTTGATTTTGTAGTAATTTATAATAGATTGGTTGTCAATTTTTATTAAATTTTTATTATTTATTTAGTTTGAATTTTATTTTAAATTTTTTAATGATAAATGGGTAATACTAATCGGGTTTGGGACGGGTACGAGTAAGTGTATATATAATCGGATTCAGGTATGACATTTTTCACGGGTGCTCTATTCGTTGTCATCCCTAAGTACAGGATGACATATTGGAAGATATTGATTTTTTTTAATTCGTATTAATATTAAATTTTTATGTCATTAATTTTTTTTATTATGTAAACTAAATTTTAAGTGTTAATTTTATAATTATATAATTTTGTATTAACAAATTATGAAAAATTATGTTGACAAATTTTATTTATAAGAAGTAAGGTAATAAAAAAAATTAATACTAATTAATTATTAGGAATATTATTTAATTATAACTCTATAATAATTTTTTTAACTCAAAAAAATTATTTAATTGAATAATTAACTAATAATTTTTAATAAATTATAAATTGATTCAATTATGCCATAATTAATTACTAATTATATTAATTAACTAAAATATTTGTTATTTAAGAAATAAAATAATGGTTAATAGAATTTTTTAAAAAAAAATATTGAAGAACAACAATTTACAGTGGCGATTTGCCATGTATGGCACATGTATACTCACTAATTAGACTTATGATTATACTGTGGACCCTATACATTATTTTCAGTGACGATTTTTGTCAATATGACTCCGATTCTATCCTATCTGGCAAAAATGAACAGATATAGGGAAATATATTTATCTTGGACTGATATTGGTAACTTTTTTATTAGTTATTGCGTTTTTTAGGTAAAAAGCCCTTAAAAAGAATGAAAGGAACATGTATTTTTAATCAATTGTAGAAATACTGATCATACTATATCTTTTAATTAACTAAAAACAAAAATATAAACATGAGGAAGTAAATTTTGGATAGACTTTTGTATAAACTTTGGCACTAAGCAAGGATAGATATTGTGTCAATTTTGAGATTGAGGCAATACAATTACGTTCAGGGATGAATCAAGAAGCTAACTTTAATAGAAGCAAGCTTTTATTTATATAATAATTTTTTAATAATAAAATATATTTTTCTAATAAATTCTACAATAAAAATTATCACAGCTACAAAATTATTTTGGACTCGTTTGATATTAAGTTTAGGAAAAACGTTCTTAAAAAAATGTATTTTTACTGTTTTTAGGTATAAACAATTAAATAAATGTTTTTTCCAGAAGCAGATTTAAAAAAATCAGTTTATAAAAAATTTAAAAAATCTATTAATTAAATTAAAAAAGTTCAAAATATACTTTTGGAACACTAAACAACAATATCAAATATCGCATTTGTATTTATTAATCAAAATCACTGCTTAAAGAAATCAAAACAAAAATACTATGAAATTAAAATAAAAGATAAAAATAAAATGTGTAATAAAGTAGAATAATATATTTTTATTAATTTCTTCATCTTTTTTTTTTGTAACTTTAAATTGATCGAATATTTTGACAGAAAATTAGAAGATATTGGTCTTTTAAAAAAAAAAAGGTTTGAGAATGACAAAATGCTATTTGGTTTTCTAAAAGAAGAAAAATTGTCTTTTTTTTTTTATTATGGAAAATAAAAAGGTTTCATATTTACATTAAAGAAGTGATTATAGTGTTGTAACTTATTTGATATGCTAAATTTCTTTCTTTTTTTTTATTAGAAATACATTAAATTATTTGACTTTACTTTCTTTTGTTTTAGTAGAAATATATTTTATAAATAAACTAGTGATCGTTGATTGGTCAAATTTAATTAATTGATTAAAATATTTGATATATTAAACTAGTGGAGGCAAATATAAATTTTAGCATAGGGGCAATAAATATATATTTTATATAGTCCCTTTAAATGAATATGTCTCAGCTTACACTGAAATATATTTTGGGTATACTTTAAATGTCAATATATATGAAATTTTAAAACTTGATTTTGGTATTTTTTTTAAAATTTTAAATTGGATATCTTTAAAAATACTTTAGCCTGTTTTTTCATTTTTGAAAGTTTCTCCATAGGCTACAATTGCCTTCTAACCTGCAAATTCTCATAGATTTTGGAACAGGCAAAAAGCTATTACATAAGTAGAAAAAAAAAACCATAAAAATATTTAAAGAAAATAAAAAAGAGGAAAATATTGGTAGAACTGAAGATTTTAGATATGACACGATAGAAGAACGTCTAACTTATTATGACGCAATTAGATATATTTGAAAATATATAAAACATCTAATAATTAAACTATTCAATTATATATTAATATCTTAAAATAGAAAAAATTATTATTTACTCAATATAGTTTGATATAATACACTACTATTTTTTAATATTTGAAAATTATACGAATTGCTCTCGCTATTTTATTTCCATTAAAATATATAGTTATTCTGTTAAATTTTAAAATATTTACTGTTAGTTAGAAAAAATATTTTCTTTTGCTCAATGAGACATTAGTACAATATATCAAATTTCAAGATGGTACTAGTACAATAGATCAAACTTGTGTAATATGTCAAATTTGAGGGAGTAAATAGTAATTTTTTTTGTCATTTCACCACAATCTAACATCTTTTTAACAAAAAATCTTACGGAACGTATTAGTAGATTATAATAAAACAAATATGGCAAATCGTATAATTTTCAAATTTCATAATGATACTAGTGTATTATATTTTCTTTAAAATATATGTATAAATTTATATATGCATAAATTTATAATATATTATATTATAATTAATTATATTAATATATGTAAATAAAAATTAGCAAATTACTGAAATAATTTGTATTTGTAATAATTGAATAGATAATTAAATGTTTAATTTTTATTATACTAATAAATTATATATATATATATATCAAATTATTAATTGTTCAAACACGACCAAACTCTGCTCTTGCAGATAAAACTAAACGAAAATGGAAAAATAATAATACTTTATTGAAGAAAAAATGAGAAAAAATTACTATTTATCTCTTGAGATTTATCATATTGCATTAGTATTTTTTTAAGATTTAAAAATTATATTATTTGTCTTTTATATTTTATTTTTGTTAAATTAGATAGTCTTTCCATTAAACTTTAAAGCATTTACATTAATTAAAAAAAATATTCTCTTTTTATTTAGGGTTCTAGTAAAATATGTCAAATTTCAGAAGATACTAATATAATAGGTCAAATTTGAGAGTGTAAATAGTAATTTCTTCTTTATGATTTCACTGTAATATAACGTCTTTATAACATAATAACATATTAGTATAATATAATAAAATGAAATAAATGGAATTATTATGTGAGTAATTTTTCCAAAAAATAAATTTCAATGCAATTTATACTAGACTACAACAAATTAAGGAATACCAATTCTGCCGTTCTCTAACCACCAGCTAAACTAATTGACTAAACTAACCTTGCTGCTAACAAATACATCTGCACCTCTAATTCTGCATCTAATGCTAATGAGCTACAAAAAGTTAATGAAACTAGCTTTACATTAATATTTTGTAAAAATTAACATATGAAAAATTAATTTTAGTTATATTGTAAAAATTAACATATGAAAAATTAAATTAAGTTGTTTATAGTTATATATGTGTAAACATATTTATAAATATGTTAAATGATTATACACATTTATACTGATAAAAACAGTAAAACAACACATTTATAGTCAAAAGGCCATTGAGAGAAAGGACCTGCATTGCAATAAACTTTTTTTTTTTTATCATAACATTGCAAGAATATCTTTGACTTATTTAGCTGGTTTTAGACTTATACCGACCATTTTTAATAGAAAAGCCATGATCTTGATGATTAAGCTACTAGCTTTTATTAATATTTCATTAGAACAAAGATATACGCTATGTTTTACATTACATTCAGAAAAAAAAATATTTTTTTTAAAAAATTATTTCTAAATTTTTTAAGTTTTAAAAATATTTTTAATGAGAAGCAGATAAATAAATATATTTTTATAAGTAAATTTAAGAAAAATAATTTATAAAAAATTATAATTTTTTTTTTAAGACTTCACAACAATCCCACGCGGAGTTGTTGAAAGAATTCAAATATTCACTATTATTTAATAAGTAATGGACCATTCTTGATCTCAACTTTCAAGTTTTTTATTTTTATTTGGACCATTTGATATAGTTATAGGCCATTGTCTTTAACAAGTCCACTGGCTCCTACATTTCTAGGCTTTCCTCCCCTCAATTGGAATTCTATTTTTATCTTTTTATGGACAATTAAAGTAAAAATGAATAATTGACTATTTTTTTCTTTTATAGGCCAATGGTAGGATGATATTATGTTCAACCGGTTAATAATATAAATGTTACTAATTTTTATTATTATGTGGCAAATTGGTAATCTTTTAAAAAGGTTCGAATGTAGTATTTAAATCCAATTTTCGATAAAAAAAAATAATATAGTAGTTGTTCAACATGGTGAGAACAGTATTTACATCCTATGCCCCATCCCGATAGATATATATATATATATATATATTTATTTATTAATTAATTTTATTTCTTTACTAAATACTAATTTATTATAGTATTTGAAAGAGTATTTTTTTTTAATTTGTGCAAATACATTAACGTGTAATTCTCACATTGTATTGTAGAAAAATCTTAGAATTATAACAAAAATTATGAATTTAAAAATTTTATTCTCATGTAAAAAAACTGATTTACATCATATAAATACAAAATTAATTCTATAAAGTTTAATAAAACTCATCCTTAAATCTTGATTGGATATATATATATATATAGGACATACCGACTCTATTTGGAGATACTTGATTCCATTTGGGATAGAAATGAAGATTAATATTATTTCTCCATAGGTGAGGATAAAAATATTAATTTATAATCAAGGACAGGACGAGAAGAGTGAATTCCGACCCCAAGCCACCCCATTGTCACTCCTATGAATTCATTCCATCAAAATATGAGGTTCAATGTAAATTTTAGTTTCCGCTAAATAAGCACCCAAAATGATTTAGCCTAGTAATATCATAATAGTCATGCCTACAATAATAACTAAACATTATAGTAATTGAAAGATGAATGGAAAAGTAAAACATGCTTCTTGGACAGTAAAAACCCAAAGTAGAAGACATATGGTTCCTCTCGTCTTCAACTCAGCTTCAAACCAAACCAAAAATAATAATCTTGAACTTCTTCGATTGAAGCACACTGAATTCCCAAAAGGTTGGAATGAGGAACGATGAAAATTGGGTGATAAAACCCTCAATAAAGTATGCTAAAATAGTAAAAATAAAAGAGTCCTAATCTAAGGTCATGTTTGGTATTAAGTTTTAGAAAAGCATTTTTCAGAAAAAAAAATTGTATTTTTAATTTTTTTTATTTTTGGAAACTACTTTTAGTAAAAACAGATAAATAGATAATTTTTCCAAAAATAGGTTTGAAAAAAATAGTTTATAAAAAATTAAAAAAATCAGTCAATTAAATCAAAAAAATTTTAAATATACTTTTAGAACACTCAACAGTAATCTCAAATACTTCATAAGTCTAATTCTTGATCACCAAATAATATTTCTAAAATAATCTCCCACCAATGAGATTGCAACAACTCCACAGCAAAAATAGGAAGCTGAGTCGAAGTCGGACTCTGCCAGAGCAATCATCACGTGCATGTAGTAATGATCACGAGCACGCAGGAAAACTGGAATGGCAACAACATGCTTGCGCCAAAGGACATATGCCAGCCATAGGCGGTAATCAAGCTGATCCCACACAAATGTGTCAAAGGACATGCTCGTGTACGTGTTATTAGTGGTGTACGTGTTATTAGTAGTGTGTATGCTTAGTGCATTCACAGCTTTTTAAATATTAAATAATATATCACAATGAACATATGTATATTTCACATTCATAATAAATAAATATTCAAGTTATTGAATATACTATGAATGCAGTAGTTTAATATACTATGAAATATACGACCCTTTGATTATCTACAAAGAATTTACTATCAAGTTGTTGATAATAATGAGATAAATATTTCTGATAAAAGATAATTTTAAAAATATTCATAACCATTATAGGACAATGAATTGAGTATTCAATAAACTTCTAGGTTATCACATGGTTTATTTTGAGGAGAAATCTCATTCTCCATAATATAATGATATCTAAAAAAACCAGTGGGTTCTTAAAGAGTTAAGAGTACCCAACAGTGACGCCTAATAATAACTGCACAAATAATACTAGATGTCAACAGTTATTATTTTGGTCATAATATATGAGTCTTATATGAATCTAAGTTATTTGACTTGAGATGTCAAGAATATCCTTTCATGTGTAGCCGTGGAGGTACTCTTGCTTTATATTGGGCTATTCGCGTTTGGTAATCTGACTCGTAGCCACCACAGTTAGTTATGTAGTGAGACGTGAGATTACCAATAGTAGGATTCGTTACCCTACAGCACCAGGATAAAATCCTAATAGAATTGATATTTAGATTCTAATAAAATAAATTTCTGGCCAGGAGAAATATGACTTATTTAATATAAGATTGAATTATTAATTAGATTAATAATGATAAGTCTTATTTTAATCAGAACGAAATTATCACTCATTAGTATATTGACTAATAGGGTTTGACACGCTGTGACCCTAATTAATATCGGGAACATAACGAGATGACTTAATATTATGATTTAGATGTCAAATTAATATTTGAGATTATATCAGTAATTAAAATGAGAATTCCAGAAGGATACTTAATGTATCCGGGGTATACGAGAAATTTAAAAATAGTGTCTGATCAGATATAATATTAAGGAGTTAATATTATATTTTTATTCCGATAAAATTATTAACCTTATAAGTCACACCCACAATAAATTATTTGTCTACTCTATATTTAGATGTGGTGTGTAATTTAATTGAGAATTAAATTAGAAATAATAACTTATACTTTTTGAGTTAAAATTAATATTTATTAATTTTAATTATTTTTTCTATTTATAATTTTAATTAAAGTGTTAATTAAAATTATTAAAATTTAATTAAATTAACTATAGTGGTATATTAAAGTAATTATTACATATAATAGAAGAAAAAATTGATTCTATGATTAATAGTGGTAGCTAGAAATTGAGCTATGCAATTATTGCATCATCATTACATTATAAATTAAATTTTAAAAAAAGAAAAATAAAAAAAAACTTTTCGTCTGTTATTTAATAAGGTTGAAAAAAAATAAAATTTTGGCTAGCCTTTGGCCATCAGCTTCTCTTCTTCCTCTTCTTCTTCTTCTTCTTCTTCAATTTTTCCTGTGAGCAAAAATTGGTTTTTATTCTAAAATTTTTTTTTCTCTCGTCTAATATGAGCATTGAAAGAAAATATTGAGAAAAATCTCATAAAATATTAGTAGCTTATAACTATGCAAAAAAGAGATATTTGTGATCATACATCTAGAACTAGCAAAAGAAGTTTCATCAACGCAACTAATATTTTTTTGTTTTTTTGCTTGGTTTGTGCACTTGGTGAACTCGCTAATAAAATGTTTATCTTAATCCTTTTATTTTCTATTTTATTCTTAAAAATTATGGGATGATCTTGACAAAATGGATATTATCCATAAAAGTTACAAAATATATTTTGCTAAAAGTTATGGATAAATACTCAATATTAATATGAAAAGTATATTTTCATATCGTGCAATATATGATTGCATATTTTGATAAAATTAAAAAATTTTAAAATATCTAATTTCGACTAAGACCTAAAGCTCCCATCAATCCAAATATATATTCCGCTTCCATCAAATGGTATCAGAGTCATCCCATAAATTTTTGAGCAAAATAATTCTTTTATGCTAATAGGCTCGGTTTGATCATGGATGATTTTCTTGTTGTTCTTTTATATTTGATCTATATATTATGTTGCATGCGATGTTTCATGATATTTTTTCTCTTTTTGTTTTGGATTTTTCAAAGGTGTTATGAGTTTTAATATTTTTTATAAATTAGTTTGTAATATTAATAGATCCATAATTATTTTTATCATCATATTGAAGTTCTTGGTATACCAAAAGAATATAATATAAAAATTTTCCTTTGGAACATGGAGGCCCGAAATTTTGAGGATGAGCAACAAAAAAGATCTGCTAAAATGGAGATTAATTTGTATTTTCCATTTTATGATAAGAATTTTTCTAGCAATTACAATAGGATTATAAATTACATGATTAATTTCTATTATGGCATGTGATGTGATTATATGTGGTAAATGATTGAATATGTTAGCTTTAAATACTAATTTTGGATTAAAAATAATATATATATATATAGTCAATTTTTCAAGTTGTTGAAAAAATTCAATTTCTATGTATAAAATCCATTTTTTGGATTTTATGAGTATAATGGCATGCTCACAAAAGTTTTTATATATATATATATACTCTAAAATTAATTTAATTTGGATATTATATGATATAATTATATAATAAGCTCACATTTGTTTATGAAACATAAAGTGCATACTAATGAGGGGTAGTATGCATTTTATTTAATTAAATATCATATGTATATTTATAGATTCATAATTATTCGAGTATAGATGTGATCATATGATATATGACATGAAAAAAACTAATATACAAATATTAACCTTAAAATTAGATTATGTGATAATTCAAAAATAAATTTATTGTTTTATGAATGCTAGTAAATTTTAATATAGTTAATGTGCAAAGTGAGACCTTAAAATTAGGATAAAAGATCAAGTAATCTTCCCAAATATAATAAATCCAATAAATATGTAAGATGTCTGCATTTAGACTCTCCATAGAAGCATTAATATACAAGTTGTTGTATATTAATGATAAGGTCAAATAATGTATTTGACTTGTAAAATGGATGAACATCTAGTATTGCAAGAATGTCATTTTGTGAAGCTAAGTGGCACTAGATTGAGTCCATTTATTTTACTAATCTCATGGGTATGATTCATCTAATATGTTAGCCCAAAAATGTCATTTTGTGAAGCTAAGGGTTAGTGTATTAGGAGCCGGTTAAAAAATAAATAAATTGGGTTTACAATTATTATATTTGACAAAGAGTTGTTATCTCATTAATATATTAATATTCCAAGAACGCCACTTGAGAATCTGAGGAATATTAATTAGAGTATTATTGAGACTCAATTTACTCACTAAAAGTTCACCCCAACAGAACTTCTGTTTCCTATGAGAGAAGTGTAGTATGCGCCAAATTAGTGAAAAAACCATTATAATTATGTGTCTAAATCATTTTGGTTATTTGTTTTGACCATTAATATATAATTAAATTGATAAATTTTATTCTTTCTGCAGTAATTTTTCTCTAATAATATGGCTACACCATCACCACTTCAATTGCTTTTGGACCATAACAAGCTCACTAGGTCTAATTATGTGGACTGGTTAAGGAACCTTAAGCTGGTGCTTATTCAGCAGCGCTTGTGGGATATTGCTAGTAAGCCAAAACCTGCAGCGCTTACTACTAATGCAAGTGAGGCTGAAAAATAATATTGCACATATTAGGTTGATAAGAACACCCAAGCAAAGTGCTATACACTTGCTTCTATGAAAAATAAGCTGCAAGAGCAATATGAAAAAAATATAGCTTGTGATGATATTTTGGAGTTAGTGAAGGAAAGTTATGGCGAGGCTAGTAGGACTACCCGCTTTAACTATTCCAATAAACTATTGCAAATGAAAATGAAGGAAAGCTAGGATGTTGGTGAAATGCTAAGGTTTATTTACTACCTTGAAGATCTCAATTTCTTCATAGATGCGAAGCTTAAGACAGACTGTATCTTAGTATTACTTCCACGTTCTTATGGAGGTTTCATTTCTAACTTCCATTTGAATAAAGTGGAATGCACTTTGTAAGAGCTGCAACAAAATTTGGTTTATCACCAAAATACTGTGATTAATCCCCAAAAGAAAGAGGCAGAAGTATTGGTGGTAACTTCTTTTTCTTACCTAAAGAAAAGGAAGAAGAAGACCATTATGGAAAAGAGTTTCACTTTCTCTTCTTTGCATCCCAAAAAGGGTAAGGGGAAGGCAAAAGGCCAGCTTAAGTCAAAGGTTGACAAATGAACCTGTTTCCAATGTCAAAAGGATGGTCATTGGAAGAGAAATTGCCCAATTTATCAAAAAAGTTTAGAGAAAACCAAAGGCAAAGGAATTGGAGGTCTTTCAGGTATTTTTCATCATTTGAATTTAAATGTTGATTTAAATTATAATCATTTTTTTAACTCATCATATCCTTAGGTCTTAGACACAGAAGCAAGTGCTCATATTTGTTCATTTGTGCAGGATCTAAGGCATAAGAAGTTGGTAAATGATGGGGAGATAAAACTCACTCTTGGTGATGGAGCAAGAGTTGCAGCCGAGCAAGTAAGAGATATTTGCATTTTAATAAACCATCATATAATCTTATTATTGAATATTTTATATATTCCTAATGCCCATAAGAGCATTATTTCTGTATCTTCTTTGACAAACAATAATGATGAATTTTTATTTTGCAAAGATGTGTGTTACATTTATTTTAATAATAATCTTATTGGCATTGGAACTAAACATTATGGCTTATATTATTTATATTGTAATAAGCCTAATAAGATAAATAATAAAGAGTTATTATTGAGCAACATGCATGACAATTCTAATCAAACTAAGTATGAAGATTCAAGTATGACACGTATTTGGCACTTAAAATTTGGTCATATTTCTAATGCAAAAATCCATAAGTTGGTAGACATGGAAATTCTAAAAGGTTTAGATTTTCAGTCTAATGGTTCTATTTGTGAATCATGTCTGCAAGGGAAAATGACTAAAGGTTCATTTGCTAGTCAAATGATAAGTACTGAGAACTTTCTTGAATTAATTCATACTGATGTTTGTAGACCATTTAAGGAAATGACTTAAGGAAGTTATCGATTCTTCGTTACCTTTATAGACAATAATTCTAGATATGAGTATTTGTATTTATTAAAATACAAATCTGAAGTCTTTGAAAAGTTCAAAGAGTATAAGGCTGAAGTTGAAAATAAATTAGGAAAGAATATTATAGTACTTCGATCGGATCGAGGTGGTGAATATTCAAGTACTGAATTTAATGATTGCCTCAAAAAAATAGAATTATCATACAGTTTACTCCACCAGGCACACCTCAACTAAATGTGTAAGTGAAAGGAGAAATTGTAATTTATTGGACATAGTACATAGTATAATGAGTTATATTGACTTACCTATCTCCTTTTGGGGATATGCTTTGGAAACAACGTTATATATTCTTAACAGAGTTCCTTCTAAATCTGTGAATACTACGCCATATAAGATATAGACTGGTAAAACTCTTATATTATCTTATTTTAAGATATTGGGTTGTCCTACCTATATTGAAAGGCAAAACATAGATAAGTTAGAGGAACGGTCCACTAAAGGCCGATTTATTGGATATGCTGCTGCTAGAAATAATTTGGATATTATTTCTATCTACTTGACGAATAAATTGTTGTTGTGAGTAGAGAAGCCATTTTTATTGAGAAAGAGTTTCTTAAAGAAGGAGGCAAAAGCAGACATATTGTTTTGAATGAAGAGTCATCTGAAAAACTAATCTAAGTGGTTGAACCAATAGAGATTGATAAGCCAATTGAGCATAACATGACAAAGGATATCATTCTAACTCCTAGGAGATCTAAAAGAGTTTCACATCCTCCTAGATGATATGGATTTACTATTGAACATGACCAAAAGTTGTTCATATTTGGTAGTAATGATTAATTAGGAGATCATATCACTTATGAGGAGGCAATGTCTGACATTGATGCTCTTAAATGGCAAGAAGCAATGCAAGCTGAGATAGATTCCATGTACCAGAATCAAGTTTGGAAACTTATAGACCCACTTGAATGAATAGTTCTAATAGGTTGTAAATGGGTTTATAAGCGCAAACTAGATTCTGAAGTGAATGTTGATACTTATAAAGCTAGGCTTGTAGCGAAAGAGTATCGCCAAAGGGAAGGGATTGACTATGAAGAGACATTCTCTCCCGTAGCCATTCTTAAAAGTATTAGAATACTCTTAGATATTACAACACACTATGATTATGAGATATGGCAGATGGATATCAAAACTGTTTTTCTCAATGGATTTCTTGAAGAAAAAATTTATATGGAACAATCTAAAGGATTTGATTCTAAAGATAGTTCCAAAGTGTGTAAGCTTAAGAGATCTATTTATGGTATTAAGCAAGCTTCAAAGATCTGGAACAAGCATTTTGATGAAGCCATAAAGAGTTATGACTTTATTCAAAATTCCAATGAGACTTGTGTATACAAGAAAGTTAGTGGAAGCAAGATTGCTTTCTTAGTCTTGTATATTGATAATATTCTAATCATGGATAATGATGTTGGTTTTCTAACTGACATAAAGGTCTAGTTATAATCCACCTTTCCATGAAAGACTTAGGAGATGCAGCCTACATTCTTGGTATTAAGCTACATAGAGAGAGCTAAGAGAATGTTAGGGCTGTCTCAAGCCCTCGATTTGGAAAAGATCCTAAAAAGGTTAGAGATGGAAAATTCCAAAAGAGAATTAATACCTGTGAGGCATGAAGTGCATCTTTCTAAGGAGATGAGTCCAAAAACTCTTGAAGAAAGAGCATGAATGTTGGCATACCATATGCTTTAGCCATAGGCAGTCTAATGTATGTTATATTGTGTACTAGACCAGACATAGCCTTTGCTGTTAGCTTGATTAGCAGGTATCACTTTAATATAGGTGAAGGTCACTAGACAGCAGTTAAGACAATCTTTAAATACTTGAGAACGACTAAAGATTTGTTCTTGGTTTATGGAGGAGACGATCTGAGTATGGTTGGATACACATATTCTGATTTTCAATTAGATAAGGATGAATTGAAGTCCACATCAGGGTATGTGTTCACCATGAATGATGCAGCAATAGTATGGAAAAGATCTAAGCAAAAAACAATTGCTGATTCTACTACAGAGGTCGAATACATAATAGCCTCAGATGCCGCTAAAGAAGCCGTGTGGTTGAAGAATTTCCTAATGGATTTAGATGTGGTTCCATTTATTCAAAGTCTCATTCCTTTATATTGTGACAATAATGGGGCTATAGCACAGTCTAAGAAACCAAGGTCTCATAAGAATTTTAAACATGTACTTCGGCATTATCACTTAATTAGAGAGATAGTTGGACAATGTGATATCTCGGTATAGAAAGTTCCATCAGCTAACAATGCAGCTAATCCATTCACAAAGCCTATGACACAAGCACTATTAGATCACCATCTTTAGAAGATAGGTCTTAGATATTGTAGTGAATGGCACTAGTGCAAGTGGAAGTTTGTTCTCAGTGGTGTGTATACTTTAGTGCATTCACTGTTTTTTAAATATTAAATAATATACTACAATGGACACATGTATATTTTACATTTATAATATATTTAAGTTGTTGATTATATTATGAATGCAGTAGTTAAATATACTATGAAATATACTGCCCTTTAATTATCTACAGAGAATTTATTATCAAATTGTTGATAATAATGAGATAAAAATATCTGGTAAAAGATAATATTAAAAATATTCATAACCGATATAGGACAATGAATTGGATATTTATTGACCCTCTAGGTTATCACATGGTTTATTTTGAGAAGGAATCTTATTCTCCATAATATAATGATATCTAAATAAATCAGTAGGTTCTTAAAGAGTTAAGGATACCGAACAGTAACGCCTAATAATAACTACACAGATAGTGCTAGATGTCAATAGTTATTATCTTGGTAATAATATGAGTCTTATATGACTCGAAATCCTTTGACTTGAGATGTCAATAATGTCCTTTCATGGGTAGCTGTGGAGATGCTCTTACCTTATACTAGGCGATCCATGCTTGGTAATTTGGCTTATAGTTACCACAGTTAGTTATGTAGTGAGACATGAGATTACCAATAGTAGGACTCATTACCCTATAGCACCAGGGCAAGATCCTAATGGAATTTGATATTTTGGTTATAATAAAATAAATTCCTAACCAAGAGAAATATGACTTATTCAATGTAATATTGAATTATTAATTAGATTAATAATGATAAGTCTCATTTTAATCAGAATGCAAATTATCACTCATTAGTATATTGACTAATAGGGTTTGACACGCTATGATCCTAATCAATATCGGGATCATAACGAGAGGACTTAATATTATGATTTAGAAGTCAAATTAATATTTGAGATTTTATCGATAATTAAAAGGAGAATTATGAAATGATACTTAATGTATCTAGGTATACGAGAAATTCAGAAATAATGTCTGATATAATATTAAGGAGTTAATATTATATTTCCATTCCGATAAAATTATTGACCTTATAAGTTACACCCAAAATAAATTATTTGTCTAGTCTATATTTAGATGGGATGAGTAATTTAATTAAGAATTAAACTAGAAATGATCACTTATATTGTTGATTAATTTTAACTATTTTTCCTATTTATAATTTTAATTAAAGTATTAATTAAAATTATAATAATTTAATTAAATTGTTAATTAAATTAACTATAGTGATATATTAAAGTAATTACCACATATAATAGAAGAGAAAATTGCTTATATGATTAACAGTGGTAGATAGAAATTGAGTTATGTAATTGCTACACTGTTATTATATCATAAATCAAATTTTTTTTTTAAAAAAAAAGTCAAAAAAGATTTTATGCTACCAACCTTATTTAATAAGGTTGAAAAAAATAAAATTTCAGCTGGCCTTTGGCTATTAGCTTCTTTTCTTCCTCTTAATGTGCTTCTTCTTAATCATCTTCTTTTGCTTTTTCGATTTTTCCTGAACAAAAATTGATTTTTGTTCTAAAATTTTTATTTCTTTCATCTTTTATGAGTATTGAAAGAAATTATTGAAAAAAAATTTCTAAAGTGTTAGTAGCTTATAAATTTGTAAAAAAGAGATATTTTTTTTATCATACATTTAGAACTAATAAAATGAGTTTTATTAACGCAACTAAAATTTTTGATCTTTTTGTTTGGTTTGCGCACTTGGTGAAATCGGTAATAAAAGGTTTGTTTTAATCCTTTTATTTTCTATTTTATTCTTAAAAATCATGGGATGATCTTAGTAAAATAGATATTATCCATAAAGGTTACAAAAATATATTTTGCTAAAAATTATGGATAAATACTTAAAATTAACATGAAAAATATATTTTTGTGTCATACAAAATATAATTACATGTTTCAGTAAAATTAAAATATTTTGAAATGTCTAATTTTGACTGAAACTTAAAATTCTATTCAATTCAAATATATGTTCCGCTCTCGTAAGTGCGGTAGCCCTCAACACGGGCGTGCAAATGTTCGAAGCAAAGGGACATCATAGACGTGCTACCATGTGGAGGGCATGCTGACGAGTGGCTGATGAAGATCACCACGTGCGTCGTGAACTTTTAGCAGCAAATCCAAGGCGTCTGTGTGGCATGGCAAAATCACAGGCGCGCTACGCTCCACTTGCACTAAAAATTCACTCTTTAAACCGCAACACTCCCATAATTCCTCCCAAAGTTACCAGCGGACCCGAACACGCAAAATTGCATTCCTAGGTACCAAAAACACTTAAACACTAAAATCTAAAACAAAAGTGTAACACAAATGGACTCATCAATTAGTTAGAGTGAGTTAATTTCTAGACACATTTTTGACATAATATCAGTCGTCATAGCTACCTGCAAATAATCAATCCTAATATCAAATATATAATCTAACAACCTTCGCATTTTTTATTTTTATGAAGAATTTGAACAATATTTCTTTTTTAAACTAATTTTTAAATTAAAATGAAATGATGAGTTGTATTCAAAATCTATTTCGAAACTAAAATTTTATTTAAATTCAACTCATGGCAGTACTTATATTTTTTTATAAAATAATTTTTTTACATCAAGATTTATTTGGAATTAGAGCTGTAATCGAGCCAAGCAAGCCAAATATTGATGGGCTCGAACTCAGCTCGTTTCAAAATTATCAAGCTCATGAACGGCTTAAGTTCGGCTCGTCAAAAGTTCGTTTATTATATTTAACGAGTTTGGCTCGAGTTCGGCTTGTTAACTAATAAAGACAAAAGCTTAAGTTTATCTCGTTAATAAACAATTAAAAAAGTTCTAAATCGAGCTCGAGTTTAAATAACAAAATATAATATAAATGAATTTTAAATAAATACGTTTACGAGCTTTTAAGCGAACATATTTGCAAATCCTTAAATGAATGTGTTCTCGAGCTAACGAACCAAACAATATTAAGACTGAGTTCGATAAGGTTTTTAAGTTCAGATTTGAGCTCGTGACTCGTTAAGTTTAACAAATATTTTCAAACGAGCTTTTTTCGAATCGATACCCTCACCCCCTATTTGCAATCCAATTGTTTATACTTTTTAAACTAATCTAACCCCTATATCTATGTGTTACATGGTTGTAGTTAGGAGTGTGACATGAGTCGTTTCGATTTAAAACCGAACAAAAAATGTATTTTGAATCAAATCAAAATATTATGGTTATATTTCATTTTATCGGTTTTGTATATTAATTTATTAATTACTATAAATCATAATTATTACTATATTTTATCAATTATAAACGATTAAATTATTATCATAACTGACATAAATTAAAACCAGTTAACATAATTTTATGAATTATTATATATAAATTTCATTACAATAAATTAAAATAATATAATATAATTTATAGTAAATTATCATAACTCATGGTTTTATCAACTTACATAATTATCATAAATTAAAATCAATTATTATAACTTTATATATCATTACAAACTAAAATCAATTTTCAGAATTTGTAACTTAGCATAAATTAAAATTAATTATCATAATTTTATTAATTACCATAAATTAAAATTATTTGACATAAATTAGAATAAACTGTCATAATTCATAATTTTATCAACTATATTCATATATCAAAATTAATTATCATAATTATAATTTATTTTCTTTTATCTGAAAGTTAGAATTAACTACTATAAGATTTATTAGAAAATATATACGTACAAAAAAAATTTGATCAATTCGATTTAACTGAATTTTTAATATTTTTAACTAAATCAAAAAAACCAAAGTTCGTTTATATAATTGAACCAAACAAACCGAACTAAATAGAATGAATTTAGTATAGTTCGGTTTTACACACTCCTACTTGTAGTTCTATACTTATCCATTTCACATAATTTTTTGTCTTCTTTTTTTGTGCGACTTTGAACTAATTGGGGCTATGTATGTAAGTTCATATACTAATGCATGAAAATTACACCAACTTTCTAATTGGAATATAGTTTCATCGAATAAACTTATTCTAGCCATTGAACAAGTATGACAAAAATAAATTAAAGAATTGAAAAGGCTACTGCCTACGGTGTTCCCTTTCAAATTTGTACAATTGGTGTTTCTTCTTATCCTATTTTGAGAAAAATCTTGGTGGGCTCATGTGATTTTTCAACTTTATAATTTCCATTACTTAATCCCAAATAAAATCCAATCCCATATTGGCATCTTTAATGTGTCAAAATGACAATTGGATGTAGCAATTTGACCATTGATTGTTGTTTTTTCAATTTTTCCCTCTTTTATGCTCTTTTCTTATTATGTTATACATGTAAAAAATTTGTAGATAGACTGTATCTAGTACATAATCTGTAAATTAATTCAATTATATAATAATATATATTTAATTATTTTATTTTTATTAATTGATTTGAAGATAAAAATAAAATAATTAAATACATATTATTATATGATTGGATTGATTTAATAAATCTAGTCTATTTAAATATTTCTCAATTCATGTATTTTGATACGTGAAGGCTCAGGGAAATTTTTTTGAAAGTCTATCTGCCTTTGCGTGTGGCTTGTGCTTTGGTTTTTAGGAAGAAGTTTTAAAAAGTTCAACTTGGAAGTTGAAGCCAAATTTTCTTTCCTCTTTTCTCGATAATGCCATTTGTTCCGACCGCATTACAATATTTATACTTTAATATAAATTAAGCACTTCAAATAAATAAATTAATAAAATATAAATATTTTAATATATATTAAATAAATTTTAATAGAAAAAATGTTAGGATAAATAGTATTTTTGTTTTTCATGTGCTGTTTCTGATTTCTCATGTTGGAATTAGCAAAATGGTAATTAATTCAAAGAAGCCAAACTTAGAATTAAATTTTATGTTTTAAAATTATTGTCTTATTCACCATTTAAAAGATTTGCATTTTTTTTTACTATTGGTTCATATTAAATGAATTTAAAAAATAAAAATTCATTCATAAATAAACGTAGCAATTACTTCCTCCGTACATTCTATTAGTTAAGTAATAAAATAAAATTTATTTAACTCCAATTGATATTTTAGATTATCAATAAAAAATAAACTTCTTCTTTTCAACTTTATCCTTGTTTTGGTTTTGGAATAAGTATTCTCTATTAATGAAGGTCTTTTCTATTAATTATATTTAGTTTTTCTAAAAGAGAATAATATAGTCGTTTTATATTTATAATTATATATATTAAATGACATTCTTAATCTTCATAAAAAAAGAACCCTTAAACGATAAATAGAACATAATAGATATATTAGATAACAGTCAAAAAGCTCAAATTCATTATTTTTGAGTTATATTATTTTAGAATGTGATTTTCTAATCAATTTAATTTTAGACAGATTTGGTATGAATTCAAATTTTATTCTCTATAATAAAAAATTGAAATTATAAATCATCACTTATGAGTGAATTCATTAACCAATTTTTAAATTATTACTTTTGATATTCCAAAAGCGTGTTCAAAATGTACCAACATTTCTACCTCTGAACCACCCTTATCGTGAAAAAACAAAAATTTATCAATAGATACATCAAGATGCAAGTAGCATTTGCATTAACTGGAAAATAGGTTTATGAACGAGTTAGAAATATTGAAAATGTATTTGACAAACCTTTTTTAACCTGCTCAAAAGGGCCTTTGAAAGAGAGATCTATATTATGTGATCTTCCATATTGGGCATACTTACTGGTTCGATATTGTATTGATGTGATGCATATGGAAAAAAAAGTTTGTGATGTTGTAATAGGGAAATTGTTGAACATATCGGGAAAAACAAAAGATGGTATCGAAGTTAGAAATGACATGTTAGAAATATGCATGCAGATGGAGTTAACACTACAAGATATGGAAAAGGGACACATCTTTCTCCGGCTTGTTATACGCTATCTAAAAAAGAGAAAACAAGGTTTTGTAGGTGTGTTTAAAGTGTTAAGGTTCCACAAAAATATTCATCAAATAAAAAAAGAATTAAAGTTGGTACATATGATATTTTGATGCTTTAACACCACTAGTTAGAAACATAGAATGATATAAGTTTGATAATGAGAAAAAAGTAACAAAAGCAATCTAGAAAATAAAGACAAGCAATTTAATGTGGTTTGGCCAATCAATGCCTATGTCCACGGCGGAGGAGAAAATTTATTAATGCCAAACAAATGAACGAACTAAAGATTACAAATAGAAGCCTCACAGTCCAAACAAAGCAAAACCCCCTAAAAGCTTAAAAGCTTAATACAAATGCCGCTCACCAATGTTACTTCATCAATTTTCTATGGCCATCAAAGGGTATTTATAGTCCCAAATTTCTATCCAAACCATCCAAGAATTATAGTTGTAATAGAATAAGAAAAAAGAACTCCAAACACATCAAAAAATGAAATCCAAGTTGAACACTGATACTCCATACGGGCGTGTAGATTCAACATAGACGTATCAAAGTGGAATCGCAAAATAGGGCGGGCGTAATGACGACAACATGAGCGTGCAACCAAGAACAATGTTATTGTGCATGGTCATATAGAACAACACGGGCGTGCAAGACAAAACCAAACTTGAGCATCGCATGCATGATGAAAGGACACGAGCATGCCAAATTTGGTGGGGACATGTAAGTGGTTTTGTGCGACTTTCAAAAATATTCATTTTGGCACAAAATCACAACTCTAACTCCTCTCTAATGCCTCTTAGTGCCAAATCAACAAGCTGTAGAACCTACCAAGTTGATATACTAACCAAACTCAGTAGCTAATAACACATCAATAGACTTTTCAAGAATCTTGAACTAGATAACTTTTATGAAAACTTCAATCAATGCCATGTATTCTTTCTTATAAGATTTAACAAAACATGACATAAACCTGTTGACCAAAATAGCTCCAAAACGTGTGCAAATCATTACACGTATACCAAATTTCGAATTTAGGGGCATCATTGCATCTTATATGGATATAGAAGATGAAACACTAACTAACCCTGTCCATATGCTACCCAGCAAAACTTAAAAGGATCCAACTTTGGTGGTTCTCATCAGAGTTAGTGCACTATAAGAAATATACAAAACACCATCATGTGCATTAAAACTATACCTAGTTTAATCAAGGGTGCTGAGAGATATTGAATTATTCCTCAAATTCGGAATGTACCTTACATCAGTGAGAGTTCTCACAATTCCATCGAATATACGAATTTTAACGGTGCTAATCCTATGAATCCTATAAGTTACATCATTACCCAACCAAACAATTTTACTAAATTTAAGGTAGAAAATATGCCCCTATCAGGACACATATGGTAAGAACATGCATAATGTTAGATAATATGCTCTGAAGGCAATCACCTTTAACAGTCATTGTACGTTTTCATTGAATATGAATAAAAGTCTTTTTCATTAATTTAATATTCATTTCTTTATGAATTGATTTAGATCCTAAATCATTTAATGAAGTCCATGATACAAAACATAGCATGAAGGAAATCATAATGGGATCTTAATTTTGAGATTCCTATTATATGTAATTATATTTGTATCTAAACTATCCCTATTCAAAGGATCAACAAGATAGGACATTGTTGTTCTGGATAGAATAGCACATGTTATATTCTTTGATTGGATCAAGCAATAGATCTTATAAGATGTAAGCATGAGATATTTAGAGTTAACATATGATGCTTGCTAAGAGTAATTAAGTATATTGGATGACATGCTATGAGACAATCACAAGGATAATCAATTCATATATTAGTGATAGTCTCATCATAATAATGATGCAAGTATCCTTAGACTTGAGGTGTTTAAGGTTACAGCTTGAGGTATTCGAAGGTAGCTGGGTAGTTAATAAAGGATTCACCATTTCTGATAGAAGAAGTGTATACGCATGGCCTCTTATCGAGATTTATAGCCAGAGTGGAAATGTCATAAGGATGGTCTTCAGTGAGATATCTAATAGAGTAATAAGTCTCAAGAATAAGATCTAATATCACTCGGGCTAGATGTGACATAATCAATCTAGTAAGAACTGATACTGAGTCCATGCTTTGAACTGAGTAGGGTATAATATGGTGAAAGGACAAATTGCACAGATTAATTATCTATAGAAAGTTTTGTAATCAAACCATTAACTTTCCGGTCAATTGTGGATCATGATGTATTGCTAAATACTGTTCATGACTTGCTCGAGATCAAGTATTGATCTAGGTGGCCAATATAATCGAAAACCTAATGGGTCATATGCATTAAAAGTATGAAGAACAAGTAAAATGGTCTTAGATAGGATCTAAAACTATGTAAGAGATTTTCGGGTCGGACGATATCGCAATCGCGAAAAAGATTTGTAAGTGCGAAATCGTCGAGTCGGCGTGCGTTAGTGCAGGCCCATAAGCATAGTAGTGCTAACACAGGTGTGTTATTGGTAACACGCCCATGTTAGGTGCTAGTAATGGCTTACTAGCATTGACATAGTGACACGCCTATTTCATGGTGCAATAGAAGCTACACTACCTATGACACGCCCGTGTGGCGGTGTAGTAGAGGACGCACTACGCACGATATGCCTATATCACTCATGACACAAGCATGTCACTGTCTAACGGCAATTGTACGCTAGCTAAGTCATCAGTGAACTGGTGCATGCTTGCTATGGGTACTGGGCAATCTAGCCGCCATTTTTCATGTCATTTTGATATTTGAAGTGGCTTTTTAGGGTAGAGTGGGACTTTAGACCCTATGGTATTTTTGGAAACACATCCTCAATATAAATAATAACAAAAGATTAAAATTGGATAACCTTAAACCATTCTACTTATGGCATTGTTGCCTTGGCCATAATAGTGAAAGGCGTATGACTAACCTATATAAGAATGGCAGCTTAAAGTCATTTGATTATGAATCATATGACATATACAAATCTTGCTTAGCAGGCAAGATGATGAAATTATCCTCTAAGGGAAAGGGTAAATGTGCCAATGGACTATTAGACCTAATACATTCAAATGTATGTGGTCTAATATCCATGCATGTTCGAGGTGGTTATCCTAACTTCATTACCTTTATTAATGATTACTCATAATTTGGGTATGTGCATCTTATGAGATACAAATCTTATGCATTTGATAAGTTTAAAAAATTTAGAAATGAAGTAGAGAAACAACTTGACAAAAGTATTAAAACACTTATATTAGATCAAGGTGGTAAATACTTAAGCCAAGAGTTTCAAGGTTATCTAAGGGATAATGGAATATAATCCCAATTGACTCCACCTTATATGCCATAATACAACGGTATAGTTGAAAAGAGAAACCGAACCCTGTTAGACATAGTGAGGTCCATGGTGAGCTTTACAAAACTCCCTAAATCATTTTGGGATTATACATTAGAGATTGACATTCATATTTTAAATAGAGTCTCTTCCAAAACAGTTGATACTACTCCATATGAGATATGGAAAGGTAAAAGGCCCATTCTTTCTCATATGGAAGTATAAGGTTATCTAGCTTATGTAAAGTGGGCAATATCAAACAACCTTTGTTTATGGGATATCCAAGAGGAATATATGGATATCAATTCTACCACGCCTTTGAATGAAAGGTATTTGTTTCAAGATATAATATCTTATTAGAGAAAGAGTTTCTTTTAAAATGAGATAGTATGAGCAAAATTGAACTTAAAGAAATTCAAGATGCTTAAGCAGACACAGATCAGCTGCCTAAACTCGAGCATGTTACTCATACATATGAAATAATAGCTAAATCATCTGAAGCATAAGAGCTTCATAGATATTGTAGGATACACACTATTCTTGAGAGATATGGATTTCTCATTAATAAACAAAATGATGTATTACTTATGGAAGATGATGAGCTTACAACCTACGAATAAGTTCTGAATAGTTCAGAAAATGACAAGTGGCAAGTAGCTATGAAGTCAGAAATGGATTCCATATACAAAAACCAAGTGTGGACTTAAGTTGATCGATTCGAAGGAATAAAACCCATAAGGTGCAAATAGATCTTCAAGAAAATGATGATATGGAGGGTAACGTTATTACCTATAAAGCTAGGCTAGTAGCTAAAGGTTATCATTAAAGACAAGGTATTGATTACAAAGAGACATTTTCTCCGATAGCCATGCTTATATCCATAACAATACCCTTAGTCATTATCGCTCATTATGATTATGAGATATAGTAAATGGATGTGAAGACAATGTTCCTTAATAGAAACCTTACCTAAGATGTGTACATGACACAACTAGAGGGCTTCGCATATAAAAATGGCAAAAAGGTATGCAAATTTCAAAGATCCATTTATGCATTCAAGTAAACATGCTGGAGTTGGAATATCCAATTTGATGAGACAATCAAAGAGCTTGGCTTCTTACAAAATGCAAATGAACCTTGTATGTATAACAAGTTAGTAGGAGTGCAGTCGTCTTCTCTATATTGTATATAGATGACATACTACTCATTAGAAACAATGTCTCAGTTCTTCAATCAGTCAAGACTTAGGTGTCTAAGAATTTTTCCATGAAAGACCTTGAAGATGTAACCTATATTTTGGGGATAAAGATCTATAGAAATAGATCTAAAAGGTTGCTTGGTCTTACACAATCTACATATATAGATAAGATGCTAAAAAGGTTTAGCATGAAGTAGCCCAAGAGAGGATTCATTCCCATGAGATTACCCTCTCGAAGTTTATACATCCAAAGACACAAGATGAAAGGATACACATAAGTATGATCCCATCTACTTCGGCTGTAAGATTGATCATCTATGCTAGGATATGTATGAGGCTCGATGTATCATGTACTCTGAATGTCACAAGCAAATACCAATAGGACCCTTATGAGGGTTATTGGGTGGTTGCCAAGAATATCCTTAAGTACTGAAAGACTAAAGATGTATTCTTGGTATATAGATATGGAGATTTGGTGGTAAATAGGTACACCGATGCTAGCTTCCAATTTGATAGGGATGATTCAAAGTTCTAAATAAGTTATATGTTCATTTTGAATGGTGGAGCAATCAGTTGGAAGAGTTCCAAACAACAGATGACTGTTGATTCCACAACCAAAGCGAAGTACATTGTAGCTTTCAAGGCGGCAAAGGAAGTGGTTTGGATAAAGAAATTCATCGCAGAACTAGGACTGGTTCCTAGCATTGTTAATCTAATACAACTTTATTGTGACGGAGCCCTTGAAAAAGCAAAAAAGTCACGGTCTTATCAAAGGTCCAAACATGTACTTAGAAGATACTATTTTATTAGAGAAATCATTAGTAAAAATGATATAAAAGTAGAAAAGTACCTATTGACCATAATATACTTGATCCACTAACTAAGTCACTTCCCCAAAAGAAGTATGATTCTCATGTACTCGCCTATCAAAATAAGTACAAAGTCGATTGACTTTAGTACAAGTGGGAGTTTGTTAGAAAGGTGCTCAAATGGCAATCACGTTTAGAACTCAGTGTACATTTTTATTGAATATGAATAAAAGGCTTTTATATTAATTTGATGTTAATTTTCTTATGAATTGATTTAGATCTTAAATCATTTAATAAAGTCCATGATACAATGAAATCATAATGGGATCACGATTTTAAGATTCCTATCATGTGTAATTATATTTGCATTTAAACTATCCCTATTCAAAGGATCAACAAGACAGGACATCGTTAGTCCGGATATACTAGCACATGTTATACTATTTAATTGGATCATGCAGTATATCTCATAAGCTGTAAGCATAAGATATTTAGAGTTAACATGTGGATGCTTACTAAGAGTAGTCAAGTATATTGAATGACCTGCTATGAGATAATCACATGAATAATCTATTCATATATTCATGGCGTTTTGATATTTGTAGTTTCTAGGGTAGAGTAAGACTCTAAACCCTATGATATTTTTGGAAACACATATAAACCATTTTTCATCAGAATTCCAAAAGCCTTTATTAGAAATTAAGTGTTAATTTTATATTCTCTCAACTATAAAGGGTGTTCATCTTGCTAGCACAAAGTGACCATCCAAACCATCACCTTGAGGTTTTGTTCTCAATCTTCGCATGGATACCGTTAGAGAAATTCCATTTGGATTCCTGTGGTTTGCGATAATCCTGCAAGAAGAGGAATTGAAAATAAAATTCCAAAGAACACAAAGGAAATCATCTTCAGCCTTCTAAGATTAATTAGTTTTGACGGCATAAGATGATTGTAAGGTTTCGGGTTTTGAAAATTTTAAAATTTCGGCTACATTTATGTATGTGATATGTATTAAAAATCCAACATTAGTATCAGAACCCTCTTATAGCCATCAAAATTAATTTTAATTGAAAGTACAATTAGATTGTATAAAATTGGCAATTTCGGGATCCATTGATTTGAAATTTTATTTTGATTATAAATTTGTTTTCATTTTATCTTTCTTTCATAATCTGATCATGAAATAGTCAAGGGATATAATTATGGTTGTAAATTGGATTGAATGTGATTTATTTGGTGAAATTCGGATTTATGAACAATGTGGCTAAAAACTAGGTTTTGCATGACCTAATTATGTTGTATGGTATAATTGATGGGGTTGTTTGATTTTTTTTATAATATGATTATATAAACATTAATTTAACGTGTTATGAATGTGTTTTAACATCTGAATAGCTCCAAAGTTTTAATTAAAATCATTTTAATTAATTTTGTAAACAAGAGACAAAAATATACTGTTTTGTATGCTGGAACAGGGCTGTTTTATTTGCAAGATTTTGTATATACGAATTTCAGTTCCAGCACCTTTGTATCATATTTATGTTATAATTATGATATTATTTAGATGTTGAATGCATGCCAAAATAAATTTTCTCAATTTTAAATTTCCAAGTTGATTTTAGTTGATAAATAAATAGTCATCAATCAACTTACGTCATAAAAAAGCATTATTAACTTGTTCAGTTGTAATCTCTTCACGACCATGCAACAAGGTCTCATAAAACAATTTGTAAGACAAAGGTAGGGAATACAATAAGGTAATCGTCAAATCTTCATCATCAATCCCCATATCAATGTTTTGAAGATCCATAACAAAGCTAGCAAATTCATCAAGATAAGGCTTAATAAATTTATCTTCCTAATGATAAAGTTCTTTGAGTTTGCTCTTCAATGGCATATGATTGGTGATTGACTTCGTCATATACAATGACTCCAACTTGAGCCAAACACTAGTGGACTATGATTTCTTTTGCAACTTCTATCAACACCTCATTAAAGAGATAAAGAAACAAAGATGACAAGGATTTTTGATATAGTTCTTCCCACTGTGAATCTGACATCGATTTCAGCTTCTTGCACTTCCCATGCAAAGCTTTTTCTCATCCATTCTAAACTAGGATGGCACACATCTTGACTTGCTGAAGACCAAAGTCAACGGTCCAATCAAATTTCTCAATATCAAAGTTGGTCAAAGATACCATTGTGACGCAATAGATGATCTAATCAAGGCTTTGATACCTCTTATTATGATGATTTAATAGTGCTAGTTAGGAACACGGAATGATATAAGTTTGATAATGCGGAAAAACTAACAAAAGCAATTAAGAAAATAAAGACAAACAATTTAATGTGATTCAACCAATCAATGCCTACGTCCACGGGAGAAAAGAAAATTTATTAATACCAAACAAATGAACGAACTAGAAATTACAAACAGAAACCTCACAACCAAACAAAGCAAAACCCCTAAAAAGCTTAAAAGTTTAATACAAATATCATTCACCAAAGTCACTCAATCCCAACGTTATTTCATCAATTTTCTATAGCTATCAAACAATATTTATAGCTCCAAAATTCTAACCAAACCATTCAAGAATTATAGTTGAAGTATAATAAGAAAATAGAAGTCCAAACGCATCAGAAAACGAAATCCGAGTTAAACATTAATACTCCATATGGGAGTGTGGATTCAACACAGGCGTATCAAAGTGGAATCGCAAAGTATTGTGGGCATGACAAGAATAACATGAGCGTGCAACCAAGAATAAAGCTACTGTACACGGGTCATATAGAACAATACAGGCGTGTAAGACAAAACCAAGGCTGAGCATCACATGTGTGAAGGACACGAGCATGCCAAATTTGGCACCGTCGTGCAAGTGGTTTTGTGCCACTTTCAACATATGAAATTATAGTTGTCATAATTTAATGCATCAATTCTTATAGGTTATGGCCTATAAATTTTAGGCAGAATATTTGAAACAGATTATGCATTGCTGCATATAATAATAATAATAATAATAATAATAATGATAATAATAATAATAATAGCTTTTATAAAAGCCAAATGCATATAAATAGTTAATGTGTTTGTCTTTTATCTAAACAGACAAGTATATTCTAAGTATATGTGTCTATTTTTTATAAAAGCCAGATGTGTATACCTAAGTATATGCGTATGTCAAACGATAAACGCACAAAATCCACATTATACATGTCTCCTTCATATGTGTTTACCCATTAATATATGCATAAAGTCCAAAATAACAGAAATGTATAATTCTCTTTTTATACTAGTGTACCCATTCAGTATAAATTAGTACTGAACATATCCATTGACAATTAAATACTTTATGTGAAATTTTAAAGATATTTTAGTATTTTATGCATAACATTCCAATTCAAAACTTGAAAGAAGAAACAACTCTTCTCATCGCAAGATAGTGATGGATATTATTTATGCCAATTTAAGCATCGTGCATCGTTTCCAAAATAGGTAGGCAGCTAATCAAGCTACACAAAAAATCATTTACTCGTTGGCCACACGCTTGTCTAATATGAATACGAATCTTTGAAGTGGGTTCTTGTTTTTTATTGATAAATCCATAAAATGCTCCATTATTATTATTATTATTATTATTATTATTATTATTATTATTGTTCTGTATTTATCTAATTTTATTATTTAATTTCTGAAAGTTTTTTTTTTCCAATTTATTCTCTAAATTCAGTTTATAGACCACATTAATATTTGTATTTTAAAAAGATATAATCTTTTACTTTCAATACTGACATATCATTGTATTATAGCTGTATTATTTGCCAATATATATTTTCATTTTACTTCATTCTTTTATTTTGAACTAATAATGAGGCTAAGTATGTAATTCCATATACCAACGCATGAAAATTATAGCAAATTTCTAATTGCTGCCTAAGCTGTTACTTTCAAATTTATATAATTGGCATTTCTTCTTATCCGATCTTGAGAAAAATCTTGGTGGGCTCATCTCATTTTTGAACTTAATTTATATTTTCATTTACTTAATCCCAAAATCATCCAATCCCATTTTGGCATATTTAATGTGTCAATTGACGATTGGATGTAGTAATTTGACCATTGATTGTTGCTTTTTTCAATTTTTTTTTTTCCAACTTCTTGTTATGTTATTCACATATTTTGATACGTGAAGGCTCAAACATCAATTTTTGAAAGTCTCCGGCTTTACCTCTTATCTATTTTCTCTTAATAAAAGGTTTTAAATTCAAATTTTTTTTATTAGGGAGAGATAATACATCATAAATAATTTAAAAGGCCAACAGATTATAAATTTTATAACAAAAAATAGACATCATTTTAAATTCGGCATAAATACTTAAGAAAAAAATTTAAATTCAATATCTTATTTTCGCAAAAGTAAATATGTCTTTTGATAGATTCTCTTACGTGTGGCTTGTGCTCTGGTTTTTAAGAAGATCAACTCGGAAGTTGAAGCTAAAATTTCTTCTTTTTATTTTTTATTTCTGATTTTCCAGCTTGGATTTAGCAAAAAGATAATTAATGCAAATAAGCCAAATTTGGATTGAGGACCATCCATTATTTACCATGGATGTTGACAGACCATCATTTAATCGCCGCATGACCACGTGCAGAATATATTAACTAATGCTTTTCTTAATATAAACAATGTTTTTCTTTCAAAAAAAAAAAAGTTATTGATGAAATTTGAATTAACAATTGTATAATTTAAAAATGATCTCACAATTATATTGCAAAAATAAAATTATTGTTCTATTCACACATTTAAAAGATTGGCATTTTTGTGAATATTGGATCATAATAAATGAATTTAAAATATAAAATTTATTTATAAATAAATTAGCAATTAGGTGGAGTCAAATAAATTCAAATTCATTATTTCTGAGTTATATTATTTTAGAATGTCGCTTTTGAATCATTTTAATTTTAGATAGATTCCGTATGATATTAAATTTTATTTTTTATAATAAGAAATTGAAATTAAGTTATCAGTTTTGAGTCAATTCATTAACCAATTTAATTTAAGTCAGCTACTTGCAAATGTTTTTTTAGTCATTGATATTAATTTGGATTTGCAGCAGGTCCATCCACTAAATGAGTAAAACACCATTTTTCAAATTTTGAAAGTATTTTATATTTAAATTTTAAATTCAAAATATATGGTTAAGAAAACCATGATAAGGCCTATCTCAAAATAAATATATCCACAAATATTTTTTAAGTGCGAATTATAGATATTTTCAGTTTATCTATCAATAGACTGAACTAATTTTATTTTTATTGTGTAGAGTTTCAAAAGACGATAAAACACTTCTACAAAAATTTTAAAGTAACTATATTTCTAAAATTTTAACTCGATATTTCTAATTAAACTGAAAGAGTTTTGTACCAATTTATTTATACCTTTATTGCTTTGCCTACAAACTTTTTTTTAAAAAAAAATTGTCTGCAAACATTTTTAATTTCGTATTAACATTACCAATCATTTGAGAAATGGATTATTCTTATGCTTAGCTATCCTATTTTCAAAGACATCAAATTGGTATGCATTATTGTTTCTGCCAGATCATATGATCATATTAAGTCTAATATGAACATCACATCTCAAAAAAGTGTCAACTAATATATAAAAATATAAGAGAAAATTGTAATTTATTTTTTATAATTTAATATAATATACTAGTATTTCAGAGGTTTAAAAAATATATGATTTATTTTATGTAATTTGATATAATATATTAATATTACTTAAAATTTAGAAAAAAATATAAGAGAATCTTTGTTTTGCTTAAGGGAGTATTAGTACAATAAATCAAATTTACAAGTGTATTAATATAATATGTCAAAATTTCAAATAGTAAATAATATATTTTTCAAATTTCAAAGATGTACTAGTATATTATGTCAAACTACAAAAAGTAAATCGTATATTTTTCAAATTTCAGAAGTACTAGTATATTATATCAAACTATAGAAGATAAATAGTAATTTTTTTAAAATATAAATTATGACTCTATCTATAAGGAAAAAAAATATTCAATATCCCAGTCTTTTATTTTCTTTCTATATAGAAAAGACATATATTTCACCCTTTAATAATATAATTTTATATACTGAGTTTATAAATTTTTATTTGTTCAAAATACACCATTCAATTTTTATATTGTCAAAATTAAAACATAAAACTTTGACTTTATCTAAACTAAATCCTTTGATTTTAGTTCTTATCTAAATTGTATCTTTTAACTTCAATTTTATTTGGTCAGTAAAATATCAATAAGAGCTTAATTTTAGACAAAATAAAAACTGAAAAAAATAATGGACTCAATAGATAAAATAAGTACAATTGAGAGGTCAAAAAATGCAGTTTATATATATATATATATATAATGGGTATGTGTCACTCTTGCAAAAAAGAGAGGACAAAGACAGGTGCACTTAAACTCCTGAAAATTTAATGGTGGAGAAAAAAAATATTGGGATAACATATATGTAATGAAAGATAAGAACATAGATATGGACAATTATTTTGATAGATTTTTTTTTTTTTTTTTTTGACATGAAAAGCTCCATAATAATATATATGGACAAAATTTAATGACATTGGCTTTTGGATATGTTAAGAGAATTTGATATGGTCTAAAGAGAAGTCAATTTAGATTGTTGATGCTTTATATTAATCATTATGTTAAGGGACACTAAACAAAATTTAAAAACATCAATTAAAAGCTGATTTGATTGGTTTTCTAATTTGTAATATTTGGAAAAATTTTGAGTTTCTAATCTCATTATCATCATCTATGAATTAAAAAAAAAAAACCCCAGAAATTTTCAAAAAGTGTTTATCAACTCAACTAGAACTAATCTATATGCCAACAAACAATAAGGTCCATCCAAAGGACAAAAGTAAATAATATTCTTGGGTATAAAGTTGAGAGATTAACTAAGATTAGGATTAAAATTTGTCTAATAACTTGGATAAACACAAATGATGAAGCCTTGTCTCAATGATGACTTATATTTTGGATTTCTCCAGAAACAATAAAATCTTACCCTCCTTTTCCCTCTAATTTTTTTTTTTTTCTAATTGCCTATATTGGTAATTTTTTTGTCATTCTTTTGTCTAAAATCACATTTGTACACCTCTGTTTGATCAATTTATTTTTAAAATAAATAGTTATTTTATATAAATTTATATTTATTTTGATTGTTTATTTTTCATAATTTTATCTTTTTATTGCAATATTTTGGTTTTTTGTCATCTTATTATAATATTTTATTTTTATGTAGATGATTCAGATTGTCAAAACATATTTAATCCGATAAAAATATTAAGTCATATTATAGTTTTCAGTATATTATAGAATTAAAGTTATATATATTGTAGTCACTATAATATTTTCAAATGTGTAGACAATATACATGCTATTAATCTTTTCATTATTTTTATCTTTTATGATTTTTAACAGATTTATATCCATATTTATACTGATATATTACTAATTTAAATTAATAAAATTATTTTTTTATCAAAGAAAATAATTTGTAATATGTCACAATGTGCAAAAGTGCATATATAATAATACCAGGACATTCCTAAATGGACAAATTTTGAAATTTTAAATTTAAACTTTGCATTTAAAGCTCTTTTCTCCAACCAATGGCATAAAGATGCAATATAAGGTACAGCCTATGCATAAATTTTTTAGGTGCTATAGATATCACCAAATTAAATATCTGCATCCGATAACTAATTTCACAACACAATCACGCCTAATGAAAAAAATATATATATAACATAATTAAAAACACAAAAGTTAATTTATTGAGAATAATTTTCTAGTTCCAATTCTATTAAATAATTTTCGGATAGAAAGTAAAAAATTTTAATTGTAACTAGATTTTGAGTATAATTAGTCTCAAATTATAAGACGGATGAATATAATTGTAATTGGAAAAAAAAAAATACATTTTCTCATTTTTGACAACATCTATATTTTAAATGAATTTACGGATTCAAGTATTTTAATTTTAAACGAATTTGAATTTGAGCAGAACATCTTATCAAAGATAACAACTAAAATCTAGAGCTAATAATGGAAGATATCAATTAGGGGTATTCATGGTTTCGGTTTGATCGGTTTATACTAAGAATTTATAACTAAACCAATAAAGTCGGTTTTTTAATACTTCAATTTTTAATCAAACCAATCATTATTAAAAATACTCAAATCATGCTCTTTGGATTCGGTTTGGTTTGGTCAGTTTGATCGGTTTGATAATGTTAGTCAAAACACACAATAAAAGGAGAATTCGTTAATTCAATATTCAAAAACAATAGAAATGGAAAATCAATCTGATGCCTATATTGCATACAGTTTTCTTAAGATAAATTCGCCTCTCACACTAGTATTTAGGATAACTGGCATTTGTCTCCCAAGATACAACAGATTTCAAGTAGTTGTTGAACACACAACACTTACTTACAGCGAACTTTTAACTTATCACACCCTCTATCACTTGAGAATAAGAAGTAGAAGAAAAAAAGAACTATTCAAGAAGAAGCAAAAGTAAACTCTCCAAAAAAACTCTTTAAAATTCAAGTATAAACCACTTATTTATACTATATGGAGGAGATGTGAGATTAATTGTGATTAATTTTTTTAAAAAACTGTCAATAATGTCTTTGTAATTCTCAAATAATGGTAAAATTAATCTTTGAAATATCAGAAATTGACATTCCAAAAAATATGAAGCTCAAAAGCTCATTTTGTGTGGATTCATACAGGCGTATGAATCCACACAGTAGTATGGATCTGCCTTGCTCAACCTGTAGGCACAACGATACGACCGTGTGGATCTAGACGGGTGTGTCAGTGGCCTAGCCGTGTGGATCCACACAGGAGTGTTGAATCCATACGGACGTGGCAGGCTACCAGTCATGTGGATCAACACGAGAGTGTTACCAAATTTTCTAGAAATAAAAAAAATAATTTGTAAAAATTGGACTTGTTCAGGACCACTAGATTTTGGAGCGACATTCGTGTACGCATGTCGCGCTTTGGCCCATTTCAAACCATGGATTTGCACCCCCTGCGCCTGAGCGTGCGAGAGAGAGCCTTTTATACTACTTTTCTTACCCATATAAGAATATATTTTAATATATAAACACAAGTTTAACTTCAATTCTTAGTGATGTGGAACAAACTCCCACACACTTTTTATCTTTAAATCTCCTTATTAAGGAGCTTACTTTGAGTTTCAATTTCTATTAACACATTTTCCATGTTGAGCATATGAATTCATTAATTCATAGTCTTCATGTCAATGAACATATATCCAGGTCTTTCTTCCAAAACCGAGTTATGGGACCCACCCGAATAATCTTCTCAAAATGACTCATAATCACAATTTTTTCCAACAGATAAATAAATAAATTGGACAAAATAAAACAAGATAAAACATCATAAACAATCAACAAATATTAGCTTAAAATATAATATTAAGTCACTAAATTACAATTGATAAATTGATTTTTCAAAATTATTCTTCTTTTATTAATTTGTTCACAAATTAGAAAAGAAAAACTCATACAATTAAAATGAATAAAAGAATTAATAAACACAAATAAAAAAGCATCTAACAAATAAATAGAATCAAAATAGATTATATAAATAAAAATTTTCAACAAATTACTATTAAAAAGAAGACTACATAATAAAAAGGTGCTAAGAGCATCTCCAACAATACTCTTTATTTTACTCTCTATTATATTATAAAAAATTCACTTCCTATTTTAGTTTTAAAAATTGTATGCACTTCAACACTACTCTCTTCTCATTTTTTTCTACATAATAAAAAAGTGCTAAGAGCATCTCCAACAATACTTTTTATTTCACTTTCTATTATATTATAAAAAATTTACTCCCTATTTTAGTTTGTTTTAAAAATTGTATGCACTTCAACATTACTCTTTATCTCGCTCCCTATTTTAATTTTTTATTAATGAAACTATCTAGAAAAAAATGAGAAGAGAGTAAGAGACAAAAAAATAGAAGAAAAAAGAGAGAAAATAACAAATGAGATGAAAGAAAAATAATAAAATATTACTTATGAGCTTCTTGTGATTCTTAAATCTAAGAAGGAAGAATGTAAATTTTAAAAAGTGAGATAAGTAAAGAAAAAACTGTTAGAAAATATAAAACTTCATAAATATAGGTAAGGAGAGAAATAGTGGGATGCTCTAAGGTTAAAAGTTGATATTTTTCTTCATAAATAATTAAAAAAGTATATTCAAAAGTATAAAGAATTAAGAAATTTGTAATTTTAGGAAACTATAAAATTATTAATATTAATATACGGTTTATATATGTACATATATGTTTTTAAAAGTCGCATTATATTATTGGTTTGGTTTGATTCGATCTTAATGAATTTATATTTTTTTAATCCAAAATCAAACTAAAAAATTGATTTATAAAAATTTTAAAATCATAACATTTAAATCATAATTTTGGTTTTGAATGAATTGAATTTAATCGATTTGATTATTTTTATACACCACTAACGTCTATAATTGAAACTCAAATACATTGATTTTTTAAAAGCACTTATTTCTTGAAATTCTAAATTTTTCCAACATTTGAAAAGTGTTTCCAATTTCAAAAGTTGCGCTGAACAAATAAATTTAATGGATTCAAATTTTTTATATAATGCCAAACAATTTTGTCACTAAAAATTTTCTGTATTTATATTATATATTCATCACTTAAAATTCAACATTAAAATTTTTGTGGTTAATTTTTAATTTTATCAAACATTATCTTATCTTACTTAATTTGATAGTAAAAAATTCCCAATGATATATCTATAGAAATGGTCATGTATTAAATTTAAAAAAGAAAAAAAAATAACTCAAAAGAATAAGAAGAGGCAAAAGAGGGAACAAGACAAGGAAAACAAAAAAGCCAAAACTAAAAGGACAAAAAATGGAAATGAGCTATAACCTATTTATACTCTTTGAATATTCCAATCTAAATTAATTCAATTTGCTCCTTTTACCTATTACCCTCACATACTTTTCTCATTTCCAACCACTTAATAATTTAAATTTGTGCTAAGTAAAGGATAAATATAAAGTATTTTTTCTCGAGTTTGAAAAATATTTTATATTTAAAATTTATTTTAAAAAATTATATATATATACCATCCTATCTCACGTCTTGAAATATTTACAAATGTTTTTTTAATAAAAAAATAGAAAAAGACTTTTATTTTCATTTGTTTTTTTCTAGTCTCTAAGCCATCTTTTTGGAAAGTTCTTCTCACGAGAAAAAGTTGGGGAAGCTCGGCATGATTAACTGGAAATATGATTTATTAATTATTGGACAAAGGGATTAAAACGAATAAATAGTCAGAAACAAAAATATATAAATAAATTAATGGAGTAATCAGTCCAAAAATCATTGGCATTCTTTAGAGCAGTGTTAGGTATATGCTCTGTAATTATTAGTAAAGAAACAACAATGATTGAACAAAGTTGGATCAAACCCATATTTTTAAAGAAGTATGCAAATTGCAAATAAATTTTATTAAAAATAAATTTATAAGCATAGTTTTAATATTTGAGAGATTTTTTTTTTTTTTTCTGGCTGAAGATGGTGTAGTATTATATTAGGAAGAAAGCTAACTAATGAAAGTAATTAATTTCTATTCACCAAAGAAACGACAATAAAAGAGATAATGAAAATTGTTTATAAATTTTTGTTATTAATTATTCCAATGAATTTTATCTGCAGCCATTAAATTTATATTTTAATTGTAAATTAGTCAAAAATGAATTTTTCGTAACAAAATAAAATCTAAATTTAAAAAATTCAAATATTAATTGAAATTTCACCTGATCATTTTCATAATATGTAATATCCCATATTAGAATTAACCAAATATAATTATTAAATTAAATTTCTTTCTAACTCAGTTAGGGTTAATTGTACTCACAGTGACTTAATTTTCTGCTAATTGTCATAAAAATAGCAAACTTTTTTTTTTTTTTACAAAAAATCCAATTTAACTTTAGTTTCACAAAATTATCTTCAATCGATTAGCAACCAGAATGCAGAGA
The DNA here is from genome assembly GCA_949630135.1 of Balakata baccata. NCBI lineage: Eukaryota > Viridiplantae > Streptophyta > Magnoliopsida > Malpighiales > Euphorbiaceae > Balakata > Balakata baccata. The sequence continues at coordinate 39,402 of CATIWF010023903.1, read as the reverse complement.
TAAATTATAACTCCACGTCAGCTGCTACACCAATGTCAGATAAGAAAAAATGACACATCGGATATAGATGACACAAGCAATTTTAAAAAATTATCTATATATAATGATATATTATAGTTAATTTTATTAGAAATTACTCATCACTACTTCATTTATTCTAAAATTACTAAATTTAATTCATTTAGTTTTCAGAATGGAGCCTACAGAGCTAAAGATATAATTGTGTAAATAATATTAAATTTTATTATAATTTAATATCAAAATTTTTAATTATTACAATTTAATATTTAAATTTTGGTATTTAAATTAAAATTTTAATTAAATAAAATACATATCACATTAATCGATTAAATACTAAAATTTTAATTTAAATACTAAATTATAATATTAATAAAAAATTTTATATTAAATTATAATTTAATATTAATTTACTAAAAAAAATTAATATTAAATTGTAGTATTGTGATAAGATTTTGTTATATTCACACAATTAGCCCTATCTTTTTAGAGCTGGTAGCGAGGGAAGTGTCCGTGGCAATGAAAGAGCGGTGGAAAGGAATAAGCTCAGATACGCGTATCAGCCACGTCATCCAGTCAAAATCACGTCCCTGACTTCGCCTTTTTTAGGATGTAGACGACTTGGACACGCCACGTTTTCTTCTTGCTTTTTTTTTTTTTTTTCACTGTGAAAGAAGTCCAAGTCGAGACGTTATTTTTCTATGAAAGAAAATAAAGAGTTAATTACCAAATTTGCGTTTACTTTTTAAATTCCTAATATTAACAAAATAAAAATGATAAATATTTTTTATATTAACTTATATGTTGTTTTTTCGTCTTTTCAAAAACATATACTTATTTTTTTAATATCACAGCTACCTTTGAAAAGATGTATAATATAATAGTAAATGTAAGATAAAGAAAATAGTTATTATCAGTAGCGGAATTTGATTTTAAATTTTTGTGAAATTAAATTAAAAAATTTAATCAATAATATTTTTAATTAAAATTTTTTACTAAATAAAACATATAATTTTTAACTATTATTAATTAACTCCAACAAAAAAAAACAAGAGAGAATTATAAACAATTTACAAATTATCTTTCACTGCTTTTCATCACGTGAGCAAATAAATTCATCAAATTTAGAAAGTTAAACATTAAAAATACATAAAAGTATTTTTTTATAATTTTTAATTATATTATATATAGAAAATTCATAATTTTTAATTATACTAATTTGTTAAGTTTTAGATAGACATGTTCTTGCATTAGAAAATATATACATGTTCAAACAAAAATTAATTCGATTTAGAAATTTTACATCTAAATTAGGGCTTCCTTGATTATGAAATCTTTCATTTTAAATTAAAAGAAAAATAAATTTCTGAAAACTCCCATGAGCTATTAAAAAGGCTGGAGATTTAAATGTATAGGAATGCCCATAATTTCTGTTATTTTGTTGGCCTCAAATTAATTATAATGAATTATTTTTCATTGATAATAATTTTTTAGCAAATTCAAGTATCTCATACAAGTGGACATAAATCATGAGTATTTTACTACATTGAAATCTCTAATCTTTATAATAGTTATTTCACAATATATTTACCAAACAACAGAAGGTGTGTTGTCATTTTCGAAAAAATTTATTTCTGCATATTAAAATTAAATTCTCAAATGGATTTGATGTAATTTGTTATTAAAAGAAAAACAAAACGTAAAATAGCATTTACGGTATTAAACCTTTTCAATTGGGAAATCAGGTTATATTAAAAATTGAGAAAAAAAAAACAACTCCCTAGATTAGATTATTTTCGAAATAGCCACTGACATATCAAGCCACGTCGGATTTAGGGATTACTAAATTGTTAGTGCCAGTTAATTATTGATTAATTACTGCTATTTGCTAAAATTAGATAATAATCTACTATAAGTTGATAATCTAATTAAGTTAATTAAAAGTATTTAGTAAAACTAGCGAAAAAAATAATAAAAAAAATGTATAATAATAATAATAATTATCTAATGTTGTATTTTAAAAATAGTAAAATTGATAAATTTATATATCCAAAAATCTTAATAATTAATTGTATACATTAATTGATGAGTATTGGATAACCGAACTATATAAAAAAATAAAATAAGAAAATGTTCAAGACCTATATTTTTTAGGTGAATAATTAAAATAATGTCATAAAAAAAAAAAAAAAGAGAGTATAATAGAAAAAAATAATAATGTATTAGATTATTTTTGATTGTTAATAAGAGTAGTTTACTTTTTAAAAAAATTATAATGTAACTTTTTTTTTTTTTGTAAAATAAGATACTTTACTAAATACATATTATTGATTAAAATAGCTTAAAATTTTCAATACAATAGAGGAAGAGCTCCATTATAAGCGGGTAACGAACTCTTTCAAATTTTTGAAATTTTTAACAATAATTTAATAAATTTTATATTTTTTTTGAAAAATATCCTAATATATCATATATCATTTCATTTTGAACAAATTTTTTTCACCTTATTTTTACTATATATTCAATTTTTTTTTCTATATTTATTTTTCTAATTGGATTCCGGACCTAAATTTCTAGCTCATCCACTGATTACAATGAATTTTCTATTTTCGAATGAAATTAAACTATTAAACATTTTTTTTAAAAAATCACAGTTTTGAACATAATTCAGATGGTTTTCTCCTTCTTCTTCCGTCTTTCTCCCATGTTTTGGCATGAGATTAATTAAAAACTGCCACACACAGGAACTCAACATTCCATATTTTTAGAGTTCGTATTCCAACCGATTGACTAGCAACTAAGTGGCTAGTTATTTTTTTATTAAAAAAAAAGGCTAGTTATTAATTTGTTAATATATTTTCAGAAAAAAAAATCCTTTTTATTTAAATTTTTATTCATTGATTTTGTTTTTGAAATAAATTTTATTCACTGATTAAACAATACTGTTAGGTTAAAATGATAATTGAGTATAACTCAATAAAAAATATTAAAGACACTCGATTTTTTAATACTCGAGCAATTCTAATAAATTCTATATTAAAATTATATTCTTTATTTTAGAGAGTTATTTCATTAAAAAATTTTTTTAATGGTCATTCTATTTTTTAAATTTACTGTAAAGAGTAAATTTAGTTCTTTACCTATAGAAAATTAAATTTTATTTTTTATTCTAATTATAATTAATGCATTTTCTATTTTTCATGCATGTTTTATATTTTTCTTTGTATATTTCTGTATAAACTCTCTATTTTTTAATAAATTATCCGTTCTAATTATTATTAATACACTATCCATTTTTTAATGTTATAAACATATCCAATAGACTATTTCCTTATAATAAAAGTAATTTATTTTTTATAATTATTAATTTTAAAAAAATAAAATAATATAAAAAATTTATTAAATTTATAAAATAGTTTTTACTTTTTATATTTCAAAATACTCTAAAATATTTATTTTTTTAACAAAAATATTTTTTAAAATAATTTAGCTTTCTCATAAAAGAGATAAGTATAAAAATGGTTTAAAAGAAAAATAACAAAAACCATTTAAAAAAAAAAAGTCGGTTACAGAGTCAACAAGTACGTAATGAGGTACAGTAAACCTCATGAAGGATGACGCGGACGATCTTAAGTAAACTAATGAAAAATCTGAGCCGTCCAATGAACCCATATAAATGCTTTGGGTTATTGCGTTCTTATCTCTTTCTTTCCTCGCTTTGCTTCTTCCTCTTCTTTCCTTGTAAAAAGAGAGACAGAGAGACAGTGAGAGACGCTTCTTTGTTATGGAAGCTATATCTTCAATATATTTGATTCCCATTACTGCTTATCTCTATCTTATTCTCTCTATAAAACCCTTAACGCAATTCCGTTAGCACTACAACAAGCCTTACTTTCTTTAATTTTTTTTTGTTCTTGATTCGATCGTTAATGGTGGTGTCGCTGATTTTAATTTTTCACTATGTTACCTAAATGTGCTATGGACTGCTTGAATTTGATCACGGTTGATGATTTTCGTGTCTTAAATCGTATTCCCCGCGTCATGAAAGTCCCCGGAGTCATCTCTGAATTCGAAGACGCCGCCGCCGAAGGCGACCCCGGAACGGCGGCTCCCTTTCCCGTTCAACGGCGTATTATTGTCGCGAACCAGCTTCCAATACGATACCAACGGGATGCCGTGACCAATGAGTGGTGCTTTGAGCTGGATAATGATAGCCTTGTGTTACAGCTTAAAGATGGGTTTCCTCCTAATACAGAAGTCTATTATGTAGGGACTATAAAGGCTGAAATTGAAGTTAAAGATCAAGAACAGATTTCACAGTTGTTGTTTGATAAATTTCGATGCGTGCCTGTGTTCTTGAATGTTGATTTGCAGAATAAGTTTTACCATGGATTTTGCAAGCACTATCTTTGGCCTTTGTTTCACTATATGTTACCTTTATCGGCTAGCCATAGTGCAAGGTTTGATCGATCACAGTGGCAGGCCTATGTGATGGCTAATAAGATGTTTGCAGACAAGGTTGTTGAAGTTTTAAACCCAGATGAGGATTCTGTGTGGATTCATGATTATCACCTCATGGTTTTGCCTACTTTCTTGAGGAAAAGGTACCATAGGGTTAAACTTGGTTTCTTTATGCATAATGTATTCCCTTCATCTGAAATATATAGGACTATACCAGTGCGTGAAGAGATTCTAAAGGGTTTCTTGAATTGTGATCTTGTTGGGTTTCAAACTTTTGATTATGCGAGGCATTTCTTGTCGTGTTGTAGTAGAATGTTGGGTCTTAATTACGAGTCGAAAAGGGGTTATCTTGGGCTGGATTACTTTGGTAGGACTGTTAGCATCAAGATTTTGCCTGTAGGGATTCATATGGGACAGCTTGAATCCGTTCTTAATATGGATAATACAGCTAAAAAGGTCAAAGAATTGAAGGAGATGTACGAGGGGAAAATTGTAATGGTTGGTGTTGATGATTTGGATATCTTTAAGGGTATTAGTTTTAAGTTTTTAGCCATGTGGAAACTTTTGGAACAACACGAGTCCTTGAGAGGGAAATTAGTGCTAGTCCAGATTGTTAACCCTGCAAGAAGTCAAGGCACGGATGTGCAAGAAGTTCAAAGTGAGGCCAATAGTATTGTTGAACAGATAAATCAAATATATGGCCAACCTGGGTATGAGCCTATTGTTTTTATTAATCGCCCAGTTAGTACTCAAGAGAAAGCAGCATACTATGCTATAGCTGAATGTTGTGTGGTGAATGCTATACGGGATGGAATGAATTTGGTGTCTTACAAGTATACTGTTTGTAGACAGGGGAGCTCTGTTTTAGACAAGGCACTGGGGGTTGATTTGAAATCCAATCCAAGGTTGAGTGTCCTGATTGTCTCTGAATTCATTGGTTGCTCCCCTTCTCTTAGCGGGGCGATTCGTGTTAATCCTTGGGATATTGATGATGTAGCTAATGCGATGTACCGGGCTATAACTATGAGGGAGGCAGAGAAACAGTTGCGGCATGAGAAACATTACAAGTATATTAGCTCTCATGATGTTGCTTATTGGGCTAGGAGCTTTGATCAAGACCTCGAACGAGCTTGTACAGATCATTATCTAAAAAGGTATTGGGGTGTTGGGTTAGGTTTAGGTTTCAGGATCGTAGCTTTGGGACCGAACTTTAGGAAGCTGGCAGTGGAACCAATTGTGGCTGCTTATAACAGAACAAATAGCCGACTGATCCTTCTGGATTATGATGGAACTATGATGCCTCAAAGTAGTATTGACCAAGCGCCTAGCGGCGAAGTTATCTCGGTCCTGAATTGCTTGTGTAGTGATCCTAAGAACATTGTTTTCATCGTGAGTGGCAGAGGAAAAGATCCTTTAAGCAAGTGGTTCTCTCCATGTGAGAGATTGGGTATTTCAGCTGAACATGGTTTCTTTACAAGGTATTTTCTTTCTACTTTACGTGCTGAAAAATTTCTTGGTGTATTATGTAGTTCTTTTTTCTTGATAATTATTGTTTCAATTGTTTCAGGTGGACAAGGGATTCTCCTTGGGAGACCTGTTCAATAGTGATGGATTCTGATTGGAAAAGGATTGCTGAACCTGTAATGAACCTTTATACTGAGACTACTGATGGGTCTTACATTGAGCAAAAAGAAAGTGCACTGGTGTGGCACCATGGAGAAGCTGATGCTCATTTTGGCGCAAGCCAGGCTAAAGAGCTTCTCGATCACCTCGAAAATGTTCTTGCTAATGAGCCTGTCGTTGTCAAAAGAGGCCAGCACATTGTTGAAGTGAAACCACAGGTATCAGACATTATTCAACCATAAGTAAAACCAATATGGAGAATCGTTCCATGTGTGACTTGATTGATTGATTGGTTTATGATTTTGTTTTGGCATATAATTTTCAGGGAGTTAGTAAAGGTATAGTTGTGCAAAATCTTATCTCAACAATGCAAAGTAGGGGGAAGTCACAGGATTTTCTGTTGTGCATTGGTGATGATCGATCGGATGAAGATATGTTTGAGAGCATTGCAAATCATGTTGAAAATCCATCATTGCCAGTCATAGCACAAGTGTATGCCTGCACAGTTGGTCAGAAACCAAGCATGGCTAAATACTACCTTGATGATACCTCTGAAGTTATCAAACTGCTACAAGGCCTTGCTATTGCATCTGCAGCGTCAAAGAATGCATCAGAGGAAGAGACAGACGAGGCAAAATTGTCCTAATTCAGTGCTTTTGGTTAATTCGTTTAGCTAGACTTTGTACAGAAGATCGTTTCTTTTTTTCCCCCCTTCATTTTTTCCCCTATAGCCATAAGTTCATCAGAAAGTTCAATACAAATTTACAGATTCATGTTCTACAGATTTCATATAACGTCAATACAGATTTTCTCTTTTTCTCTTATATTGTCAGTACAAACAATTTACTAGTGATAAGTTTCTTTTATCTGTTAGTGTTACTATTACTCTTCTGATAGGAAGGATCCCTTACAAAATTATGAATAATTCTCATTTTATTAATAACTCTAAAATGAAATTGTTGAAGATAAATTGCTATAGTTATATTTAACAACTATACTTAATTGAATTTGTATACATAAAATTAATTAGGATGCTGCTGCTAAAATAAAGCTTGTGCACTTTATTTTCTAGGGATTTTTTTTTCTTGCAATGTTTCTTATTATAATAATTAGGTTTGTCTTTTTGTCATTTCTTTTATTTTCTATTTTTTTATTTAATAACATAAATAATCTCAATTCTTATTACGGTATTACAAATTCATACTAAAACTTCTAATTATTGCAAAATTAGAACCATGATATTTGAAAAATATAATTTATAGTAATGTAATATATTGACTGTATTTTTCAGCTGTCACATTATATTTTTATATCGAAAATTAGATTTGAGTTCCACATTGCAACTTTTTTGAAATAATTGATACCAATTTGCAATAATTTAAATGTTTGACACTAATTTGTAATATAGTAATAATAGTTGGTACTATTTATATTATTAACCCCCATTTTTCTTTGACCCATTTGTTAGGAGAATATAACAACAATAAAAGGAGAATTATTAATTCAACATTCAAAAACAAGAGAAATAGAAAATGATATGAAATCTGTGTTCCACACAGTTTTCTTAAAACAAATTTGTCTCCTATACTGATGTTTAGAATAACCGGCATTTGTTTTTCAGGATACAACAGATTTCAAGTAATTGTTGAACACATAACACTACTTACAGCGAATTATGAATTTGTCACACTTTCTATTATTTGAGAAGAAGAAGAAGAAAAAGAAAGAAAGAGAGACTCTTCAACAAGAATCAAAGTAAACTCTCTTAAAATTCAAGCCAAAAACACCTATTTGTATTAAATGGAGGAGACATGAGATTAATTGTGATTAATTTCCTTTAAAAGCTGCTAATAATGTCTTGGTAACTCTCAAATAATGATTAAATTAATTTTTGAAATATCGGAAATTGAAATTTCAAAAGACAAGAAGCTCAAAAGACCATTCTAGAACACAATCCACACGAGCATGTAGATTTGCCTTGTACACAACGACATGAACGTATGGATCAACACGGGAGTATGGATTTGCCAAATTTTTCAAAAATAAAAAATAATTTGTAAAAATTGGGCTTGTTCAAGACCATGAGATTTTGGGCCGCGCAAATTTTCCAAAAATAAAAAATAATTTATAAAAATTGAACTTGTTCAAGACCATGAGATTTTGGATCGACATTCGTGTACGCATATCGCACATTGGCCTATCCCAGACCATGAATTTGCACCTCCTGTGCCTATGCACGTAAGAGAAAACCATTTATTCTACCTTTCTTACCAATCTAAAAATGCATCTCTATATATAAACACAAGTTCAATTTCAATTTTTAGTGATGTAAGACAAACTATCACACATTCACTTTTCACTTTTAATCTGCTTACCAAGGAGTTTACTTTGAGCTTTAATTTTTATTCACACATTCTCTATTTTGAGCATATGAATACATTAATTTATAGTTCTCATGTCAAGAAATATATATTCAGGTATTTCTCCCAAAACCGAGTTATGAGATCCACCCGAATTATTTTTTCAAAATAACTTGTAATCACAATTTTTTCCAACACAATTTTCCCTTATAACAAAAAAAAGCTTGGGGATGGAATTTTGGTGCAAGTTTTTGTTTCTTTTGTTGTTTTGAAGCGATTTTTTTTTTCTCGGCAACCAAACAGGCACAATACTTTGCTTAATTAAGCCTTAAGGTACTTCAGAAGGAAAGGCAAACAATAATTTTATGCAAAAGTAAAATGAAATTTGAAATTCATTTCTACTGTTATGGATGAGCGTGGAGCCAGTCAGCAACTTAGCCCATGATGGGGTCGTGGAAGTCAGGAAGGTCAAAGACGTCATAAGTCTAAAATATTTGCAGATCGTGGAAATTAATATGTGTGGTCGCATATTTCCACAATTTGTTATTTGTTATCTACCTAAGTCAAGTTTAAATTAATATGTATGCTTATCTTGGCCACTACTAGGGGCTGTTTGAAAAAAAAATATAGTTTTAAAATTTTATTGATTTAATTGAATGATTTTTCTTTTATAAGAAAATATGAAGGTTATTATTATTATTATTATTATTATTTACAAAATGCTTCCTAGGACAGTTTGAGAATAAGAATTCTAATCAAAATTTCAGATTTCTAAAAATAGTCTCCTAATGCGTGCAAAAGACAATTTTCACACAAAAAATGAAAAACGGTTAGTTTTTAAATTTTAAACAATTTATTTACTGGCTAGTTTTTTCATTAAAAAATATCAATTAATACATCTTCAAAACATTTTTTTTAAATCTTAATAAATTCTAGGAAAAAAAAAAAAAAGAGCTTCAAACTTAGACATTTTGGTCAAGTGACTTTAGTTTTCAGATTATAGTCATCTTTAGAGATGGTGAGGAACATGATGATGGTCCATAGCAATCTTTTCTAAGTAATGACCTTTATTTACTATTGTAATCTTTCCAGGGTAATTACCTTTGTTTCCTCAAATAAAATAGAGGGAAATTTTAAAAAATGTAAAAAGCTCGTAAAATATAACAAAAATATTTTTACTTAATTTTTTTTAACACTTGATTATACCTAAAAATATTACAAAAATATCTATACTAAAATATTTTAAAATTTATCAAAAATTACATATTCGGTATATATTCAGTATATCTTGATTTGATATGTCTTTGGGTATGCTTTGATATATTTAGATATACCTTCTGAAAAAAAAAAAAAAAAGAATAAAAACCTGAAGCGACAGAATGGGGAAGAGAAGAGAGACCGAAAGGCAACGGAACGTGATGACCGAAAGCAAGCTTCGTGCCATATGGCTTCTCCATTATTTTTAATTGTTGATTTTAACAGAGGATCTTTTCTTCGATAAGTTAAAGCTCCAACTAAGTTTGAATGTCAATTTAAAATAGCAAAAATCAGAACCTTGCATTTCAAAAGAAGAAGAAGATGAACGGTATCAGTTACAATACAACTATCCACATAATTCTAGGCATTTGTTGCGCTGGATCCCATATTCTCCAAAAAAACCTAAATCGCAATTCCCACTTCCCTGCCCACATCCACCGGCTTCAACCATGTATTATTTGAGCAGGTTTGGATTTTTGAGGAATGAGATGATGGTGATTCAAACATGTATTATCACAGCTGGTTTAGATATTTGAGGAATCAGATGATGGTGATCCAAACACGTATGTTCATCGTGATATTGTCCTTTCAACCCTTTGCACGGCTTGGCTTGATTGTTCGCTTGAAGGGACATAAAAAGGTACTATGTGATACCTCATATGGAGTCGTAGTTTTGTACCAGCAACAGTTTGTTCTATAAAGTGTTAGTTTTTGTAACTTAGCAGAAAGTTTTATAGATCTTGGCTCAATGGAACCTTCAATTTAGATATGGGACCTTGACATGGTATGTGGATCTCATTAAACTATAAGTTATTTAATTCTCAATAGATTGATTCCTGCAGAATCTCTGATATTTTTCATATTACCAGACTGATGAAGTGCAGCCGTTTGTAGTTTTTTGGGGTATTGTTGAGAAGAAGACAAAAAAAAGGTCTATATCTGTTATTTATCTGTAAATTGCAAAGTAAATTAGTGCTTTGATGCATGTTCTGTGTTTGTGGACTTTAGTTACTTGTTTTTGCACTCTTGTTGCCATGGTAAATTCCATATGCTTTGAATAGAACGGAGAATTAACATACCTATTCCTGCTTTGATACATAAATCCAATCAAGATCCACAAAATTATTTTCCAATTATCCAGTTGAGAACTCATTATTTTTGAAATGGTATCATAAATTCACTTATGCAATGTTCTACTTCTGGACAACTTGGGCTTGCAGGTGTGTCACAGCCAGCTTCTTCAAAAATCTGAGAGCAAGTTTTGCCTCCTGATGATGCTATCGGAATACTATATGTGTTCATCCGAACTTGGTAATTGTACACTGTCATCATCAGAATAAGGTAATATAGCTTTTCTTTATGTCAAAATCTTTAGCGTCCAATATATGTTTCCTTTTATTTATGATGTAAGTGATATTCTCTGGTGATAAAATATTTATATCAATCTTGAAGCATTATCATGTCAAAGTTTATCATTAATTTTAATGGTACTGAACAATATATACGATATTGATAGTTTTCTTTTTCCTGAAATTACTGAGATTAGGCTTTCAACAATCTTACAAAAGATTTAAGTTGATCTGCTTTTTGACTAGGCACCCATTGAAGATTGATTTTACATGTGTCATCTACCAACTCAATTGAAGCAGTACTGCTTTAAGGTATCTTATTAACTTTATTGGTGTTTGAAGTTATGTGGCTGCTTGTTGGTCCTACTTGTATAAATTTTTCATTTATTTTTTTTTATGTCTGTATACCAACTCTACACAATTCGAACTCTTAATATATCTGATCAATTTTATTTGTGAAAGTCATGAGGCCGTTGTTGTTCTACTTATATTAAATGTATCATTTATGGTATGTTTTGAATCAACAAGAATGATAAATCTTTGCAGCATATTGTTGGAATTAATAGTTCTAATTCTAGTCATTGGTTTGGATTCTAAAGTATTACTTTACTATTTAGATTTTGCTTTTGCTATCTATATAAAATTATTCTCTGTCATCGCTTTGCCTCCTTCTGACTATTTTTCTGGCTTCAGATAATCTACTGACTTTGGAAATTGCTACTTGAGTTTGTTTACAAAATCCCTTTGTTTTTGCTTGTTACTTTAGAATTTCTTTCTTAAAGATTATTTTAGATTTATAATCTCTAAGAATATTCAATATGCAACTCCATGATTATGAACTCCTTGTGAGGCCTCTTATATCATTGCTTGTTGCTACCATGTATCAGGACTGCCAGCAGAATTGGTTGAAAGGTTCATTTCTGTTGGTTTTATGCTTTGCAAATCGGAAATGTTGTATGTTATGATTTCATGATGTGAACACTCCATTTTCTTGTATTATTTTGAAACTAGTAATGCATTATTTACAATTATTATGTATATTTTGGTTGATTGAATATCAAATATTATATTATGAAATAAAAGTGTTTCATATTTTTTATTTTGTTATTGTTGGAAATATCATCTATTGTATAGAGCTTTTTATTGATTATATAGTTATAATAATTATAAATTTTATTATAATTATAAAAAAGGGTGAATATCAATTATTGAGAAAAGAATAATTTAAAACATTTATCGAGGGGCAATCATACATATAATGAGGGAAAATCCGGTTCCTAATTATTAAATAATGAGAGGCAAAGAATAGTTTTAATTATAGGATTTAGTGTCATTATAAATAGTTTTTAGTGACAGGAAATACACCTTCACTAATACTTATTAATGACGGGATCTATTCCCATCATTATTTACCTTTTACTAGCGGAGGCAGTAATCACGGGTCATGACGGAAAATTTCCCGTCATTAACATATTTTATGACGATTTTTAAACTTTTAACCACATTTTTTCCTCTCACTATAAGTAAATTTTCTTGTAGTTTCAAAAGATGCATCGGAAACCTAGTACTAAGATGTCTGCCTTGGAGAAGTCCATCTTCCAACAATTTCCAAGCAAGAATGTAAAATCGGAGGAATTTTGGGAATAAACTTAGGGTTTCAACATAAGATTTAAATATGTGTATATCCATAACGAAGGAAGATAAACAATCATTAATTGACATTAGGCTTGTGAGGAATTGGAGCAAAGAAATGAGACGGAGAGGATAACTAGGTAGAAGAAGAAGGAAGAGGAAGATGAAAATGAAGGTAAAAGTGAAAAGTGTATTTGATAAAAATGAAAAGAAAAAAAGTGCATTTGATGTTTTTAGGGCCACAAATTATATCCTGGACCCTGGTCTATAGAGTATTATGGACCAAAGGTCCAGTACACGTGTGAAATGCGATGACAATTTTGTAAATAAAACAAACTTACACAGCTATAAAACACAGTGACAATTTCATAAATATTTGTTATCCGTTTATTGAAAAATGTTCATTAGTGTATTAAGAAAAGTTTATTATAAATAAAGTAAAAGTTCATTAGTTAATTATTACTGATTCATTAGCTATAAATTATATTATAGATTAAAAAACAAATGTAGAAATGCATTTTTCTCGAGAAAATTCAATCGATTCATACATACAGATCAAAATACAAAAATAATATAATATCCATTAAATTAAATATACAAAAAAATAAAATGAACATTTACTAATAAACTAATAAACCTTTTACTAATAAACTAATGAATCTTTATTAATAAACTAATAAATATTTACTTTATTCCTAATAGATCTACAATTTTATAACAAACGAACATGTCTCAATAAAGTAATGAATATTTACTTTATTGCTAATGAACCTACAATTTATAACAAATGAATCTATAATTTATAAGTTATAGTTTACTGATAATGACTTATAGTTTGCAAGAAATGAACATTTATTAATAAACTAATAAACTTTTACTTTATTCGTAATGAAACAATATTTTTATAAACTAATAAACATAATTATAACAGATGATATATATTTACAAAATTGTTATTGTGTGTATAATAACCGAGTAAATTTGTTTTATTTATAAAATTGTCACCACTTCTCACATATGTGAAGGAAGTTTGGTCCACAATGCTACATGGATTAGAGTCTATGATATAACAATCCTTTAAAGCCAATAAGTAAGCTTAAATTCTTGTCAAGAAAGGCCGAAGGTGCTTGCAAATGAGGTTGCTCCAATTCATGCCTCCCCACTCAAGGTTCCAAATGGCTAGAATGGTTCATTATTTTATATACCACGAGTGTTGTCATATACAAGTGATACCAAGGTTTGCTTGTTATGGTTATCACTTATATAACAACTCTTGCCAAGACCCTAAGTAAAATGATGTAAAAATTTATATATTAGACTTTTAATATCCTTTAAGGAGAACAAATTTTAAAAAAATTATATAATTTACATATTATTACATGTATTTTAAAAAATTGAGATATACAATTGTCTACCATCAAATGAATATGGCTCCGCTTTATAACACTAGGTCACTCTTATAAATGAAAGAATGCTATATAACTCCATCTAGGAAAAAAAATTAGGATAAAGTTATAAAAATGAATGTGAGGCCAAAAATTAACAAAACAGATAAGGCAATTTTCTACTCAAGCTTAATGATAAATTTGGCGACCATGACACAGTTAGGCAAAAAGCCTTGCGAGTACAAAAATAAAAAATCAACTTTGGTGAATGTCGGGAGAAACGAGGAGTTGCCGCACATCACGGATGTTATCGAAGCATTAACATTTTGAAAAATGCAAGCAGAAGACGGCTTCAAATCAACCGAATCATCACATCTCATGGCGTCACGCGCATGAAATCCGTATGAATTTCGGATAACAGGTTTATATATATCATATAAATTTTAATCATAGAAATATACCTTCCATAATAAAACAATAAAAAGAATTATTTTACAATATTTCTCAATAAATTTTTATCTTTTGAAAATAATATATAATCGTCTCATTATTAATATTATTAAATATATTATTTTTAATATATGTAATTAAAAAATTATTCAACTGCTTATCACTCTTTTTTTATCTGCCTTTTTTTTTGTGAATAATTAGAAAAAATAGAATTTTTAAAATTTATTGTAGTCTACTTTATTTTTTAATGGATCCGTATTCAAAATATCATACATATTATTATAGTTTTTGAAAAATTTGTAGAATCCAATAACCCTATAACTTAGCACTTGCATCCGCCACTGCAAACAACACAAGCAAACCAATTTCTATTTATAAATTACACATAAAATACGTATGAATAACTGAAATCTTAAAAGTATATACAAATTATAAATCTAATAAACATGCATCTTTTACTTATGCCTGCCAAACATTAATTATAATTTATCACCGTTTTTCTATATTATTAATAATTCATAACTTATTACCTTTGAAAATCACCCTTAATTCAGTCGGGAAAAAAAGAAAGAAAGAAAGAAAGAAAATCACCCTTAATTGTGTTAGCATAAGGTCCTCATTCCAATCTGACTTAGTCCTGTGTGAGTTAATTTTATCTATAATTATTGAACTTTATTCTAATTACAGTAAAATCACAAATTTTCTTTTCATAAAAAATTATTGAATTATTTTTTATTTTACTAAAATCACTTCAAACCAGTTTTTATTGATGGATTACTAAAAAACTGATATAATAGTTGATATTTCACTGGAAATTTGACGTGACACAAATGCATCTCCGAATATCCAACAACACTTATGTGTGGATCTTGTTCGACTTGTAAGTTTCTTCTTTAAGCACTTAAGGCACTACATTGTTCGTGAAGGTGACCCAATAACAGAAATATTTTCTATTATCAGTGGCAGACTAGAGAGCTCTACCACCAATGGTGGGCGCACTGGTTCTTTAACTCAATTTTATTGAAACCTATAGATTTTTATGGAGAGGAGTTACTGACATGGGCCTTGCACCCTAAATCCTCTCTAAACTTGTCTTCTATAACTAGAACAACTAAATGAAATTGAAGCTTTTGTATTGAGAGTTGAAAATTTAAAATTTGTAGCCAACCAATACAAACACCTTCTCCACAGCAAAAAGTTATAGATTTAAGTATCACTCCCATCACCGGAGAATATGGGCAGCTTGTTTCATACAAGCTGTCTAGTGCCATCACAAAATAGGATGATGGAGAGTAACCTCACTCTTTTGGAATCCTATGCTTTGGTTGAAAAATAAAAAAGGATAATGAAACAGGATAAGAGGTAGGAGGAAACCATTGTTCAGATGGTTTAAGTTCTTCTCAGGCAAAAATGAACCGTGCAGTCACAATATTGACTGCAAACACAAGGAGAGGAGCTTAAAAGGTCAAAGATATGGAGATGCCAAAACTACAGAAGCCTAAGGAGCCTAATTTTTCAGCCGATGATGACTGGTGCTTGAATATAAGGCAAGGAGTATCCAATCTCTTTAGCTCCTTCTGCTGAAGGCTAAACCTATTTTATTTTGTGAAATGGTTGCTAGAGAAGTGGCGAGATATCCTCCAGAGTTTAGGATCTTACAAGAATACTTGGCTAACATTTGAGTATCCGTTTTGTTTTTCTGTTTTGGGAGGGGGTAGAAGTGGTTTTATTGTCCTGCCATACTTGTATATCTTGTGAAATGCTATTCCATTTGATGGCAAGAGAATGAATTACTATCTAACAATTGGTTCTTAGTGACTTGAGACAATAAATTAGGGGTGTTAAAACGGGTTGGCATGTCGTGTTCATGTCGTGTTGACCCACTTAGGTAACACAATTAAGGCCAAAACGAGCACAACTCACTTATTAATTGGGTTGACACGAACATGACATGAAAATTAAGCAAGTCATTCGAATACGATACATGTAGCACATATAACTTTCTATCGTATTTGGCTCATAAAATCTGATACGAACACAACATGATTATGTTTTTTTTGGATCATTTGACACAATACAACACAATACGATATGACACGATATAATTATATCTTTTTGAGTCATTTAACATAATATAACATGATACGAAAATGATATTTAAATATTATTTTTGTAAAATGACACTATTAACCTTGATATTTCAGTAAATTTACTCGTGTTAGAAATGAGTTTGGTTGAATTGACATGACAGAACACAAAAAAATTAAACAGGTTTGCATATCGACCTATGATACGATACGATACGACACGATTTGATCTGTGTCATAAATAGGTCGATCCATTTATGACATTATTCCGTATAAACTTAACACTAACCCATTAATTTTACATATTTCACATGTCGGATTTACGTGTCATGACCCATTTTGATACCCCTACAATAAATTATGCATCCCTGCATAAAATTAATAGAAATATGACAGATGTACTGCGACAGCTTGTAAAAGTTACATCCATAATCAATCTAAAAGGCACACAAGGCCAGAAATCTTAATTAACAGGGAGAAGCAGAGATCAATAACCCATTTGGATAATAAATTGCCATGTCATGCAGCTTCGCAACTATATGAACTGACAATTTTGTTGCCTTAGGAATTGGGTGTTAGACTTTCAGGGACCATATCTATCAATGTCATAAAACTCTATGTTTTTTACTTCTGGGATATTATTTATGCTTGAACTTTTCTTGCAGTTTCTGCTGCACAACCAATAAGAATGAGGACATAAGTTCCTGCAAATCCTCAAAAAGCAGTCAAGTGCATTGTTCAACAACAACATGTCTAACAGCTAGTATAGCCAAGAACCCTGAGCCCATAAGTGATATCCTATTGAGAACCCATATTACAAACCAAATGAGAGCATTAGTTATTTAAAATATGCAAAGATGCAATATTAGAATATTCACTTAAATATTTACAGAGCTTAATTAAAATAGTAAGAGGCAAAATGAAATCAAGCAACTCTAGCAGTAATTTAGTCTGAAAAGGAGGGGTTTTTGGGAGGAGTAGTGTTTTAGATATCTAAGGAAAAGAAAGAAATCATTATGTCTCACAAATCATATAACAAGTGGACATATATTAGCAGTAATATGATGATATTAGTGTTAAGAACTTTGAATTAAAATGTCGAATGACTTATTCAACAAACACTCAAACACCCAATTAATGTAAATATCAAAGAGTAAAAACTTTGGAGTTTAGTGTTTGAAGTTTAGTGAAATTTGCTATCGAGCCTCCATTTCCCTCCTCTAATTGAATTTTTGGTTGGACTTTTTTTCTCATTCACTAAGTTGTCTAAATTCACTAAATATTTGGCATCTCTAGCATCTTTTTACTATTATAGCATGGGACATAAAAATTCTGTCCCCTTTCCTTTTTCCTGCATTTTATATAAATTTTTTTTTTCCATATACACAGTGATATCATATATGAATGAATTGGGACCTCGTCTTTGTCATTCAACAATAATCACCTACATCCACATATTTAAATTTTAATTGCATTTCATATTCCAAAAAGAATCAGAGGAAGAATTTATTAACAAAAGAAAAGAAGAGAACAATTAGAGTTTGCACTGGTCAAGTGACGCCCACTAGTTGAGGCTTAGTTTTAACAAGTGTAAAGTTTGACATACAAGAGAATACGAGGGATATATTTTGGGTTATAAAGGCTTAATTGAGGTATATATATGGTCTTTCATCAAAAGTTTGGCTTCGGTTTTGTGTTAGGGGTCAAGACGACAAGAAAAATGGAGATATGAAAAGGTCACACCCGTGACTAAGGGAGTTACAGCCGTAACTCATCTGATATAAAAGGGCAGATTTGTCTTTCTCTCTAAAAAATGATATAAAACCAAAGGAAACCTAGCCACAGACCCTTCCTCATATCAGACACCTTCCCTATCAATTTCCCTTGGATTTATAAGTTAAAAAATGTCATTCCCTTACAAAAGATGGAGATCTATCAAAGATTTAAGAGAAGATTTCCAAAAGAAAAGGGGTCCTTCATCGAGGGCAGATTTGGAGAAGAAGAAGAAGCTTGGGAAACCTTAACCCCATCTCAGATTTCTTCAAAGGTATGAAATCACATTTTCTTTCCTCTCTTCCAAGTTTTGGAGTAGTTTTATGCTTATACTCGAAATGGGTAGGAACCCATTTCAAATGGGTATGGGGTTGTCTCAAGCCTGAGTTTTAATGGTCAAAAACTCCCTTTTTAAGCTTGATGACAAGTGGAAACATAGTTTTAGCAAGTTTTTTTTTTTAAGAGAAGGAGTAGTCTTGTGGATTAAAGTTAGGGCTTTGGGTTATATATAATCCTATGCCTTAATGTATGGTTTATGAAAGTTGATAGATGATGTTCTTATGAGTTAGGAAGAAGCATAGAGCATGGAAATCGCCTCTAAGGAAAGGGATTAAACCTGGTTGAAGCGCTTTGTTGCAGAAATCGTCGTTTCAGTTAAAGTCTGTGCAAATGGACCTTCAAATCTTATTGTGTGCTTGATGCTTGTATGATAATAGATATTAATTATAAATATGCATGAATGATGGAATGCTTATTGTGAATGCATAACTTGGCATGTTTAATGCTCTCGAAATCACTAATGTGGGAATTAATGATAATATAGAGATAAAAAGAGTAAATGTTGTGATCTTAAAATGAGAAGTTATGCCTTTTGATGAGAATAATGGAGACTTATATGTACATAACCACATTTGGGTTTAAAATGAATGTTTGGTTATGTGATTGCATGCCTAAAACGTGGAAAATGGATGTTGAGTATAGATATGCATAAATGATGGAATGCTTACTATGAATGCATAACTTGGCATGTTTAGTATGTTTGTATGCCTTTGGAACTTGGGATCATTGTTTGGCATGTGGATAATTTTAAATGGTTAAATTGTATAAAATTGAGAATACATTATGGAAATATTTATGACAAATGAGAAAATTGGTAGTAAATATGGCTTGAGATGGATTTTACCAATTTAAAAGCCAACCCTTGTGTTCTTTTGAGTTTTGCATGTGATTATGGTTTGATAAATGTTGAATATTATGCATTGTTAGAAAGGTTCCACTTGGGAGGACCATAGATTGAAAGTGACTTATGTGAGAGTTGTTCTAGCCTGATGTTAGATGCGAATCAATGGGGTTGTAGGCTTCACAACCTAGTTCACTACCAAGGTCACGACCAAACAAGCTGTAATACTGGTAGTAAACCACTTAGAACAAGCATGCAGAATGGTTCACTACCAAGTAGGGGTTTATATGATCTGATCTAATACGGGAATCGCAAAATTTTTTGAACCGTATTGAAATATCGGAGATTTTTAAATATAAATATTGTATTGTATTGCTAAAAAAAATCTCAATATTGTATTGTTCCAAAATTTTGGAATAGTTTTTCAGTTCTTTCAATGTTAAATAATACAAATAGTTTGGTATTTGAATAATATAATAGATATAAATATAAAAATCTGACCATAAGCAAAACTTAATGCAAAATTTCATAATTCCATAAAATATTGACACCGTAATAAACTCCTTCTAACTAAAGCTTTTCTACCAATTTATTGATCAAATATAAAATTTTTTAAAATTTTATGTTTAGAAATTTTAAATTTTTATAAGAAATATATTAGACTAGATGATAATAAAAAAAGATATATTGCAAGATTGGAGGATTAAAAAGGATAGAATTAAGTTTGAATAATTACAAAAGATATAACTAATATAATTAAGATAATAAGGAAAATGATATCAGTGGATAAATATATATGATTAATGTAAATTTATATATTTGAGGATTTATATGATGAAAAAAAAAATGATATTAGTAGCTACTATAACTTATATGATATATGTATTATAGATCCATATAAATTATTTATTAATAAAATTTAGGTCAATATATAAGTTTAATGTAAGATAATTATCTTAATAAGAAAAAATATAACATATCAAAGAATTAATATAAATAAGGAAAAGATATAAGTAATTCCTAAAATTTATATGATCACGGACCCATATATTATTTATTAATTAATAAAATTTAGATTAGTATATAAATTTAATATAATATAATTGTCTTGATGAGAAAATAATATAATATATCTATAAATTAATATAATTATGGAAAAATATATTAATAATTGCTAAAATTTATATAATAAATGTGTCACAATCAGTGTATATTATTTAATAATAAAATTTATATTAGTATAAAGTTTATTGTAATTTAATTATATTGGTAAAAAAATAATATAAATATATATTGCAAGCTAATAATATTTAAATTTTAAATTATTAGATATATAAACTCATAAGTATGAGTATATAATTATAAGTATGTAATTTTATGATTATTAATTTTAATATATATATATATATATAGTTTCTACATTAATTATAAAGTATATAAATATATAAGTTTATTAAGTATATCCATTAAATATATATTTTATTTACTAATATAATTTAAATTATTATATAAATTTAGTATTATACAATTTGTGGTAAAAATTATTATAAAAAATAAAAACTAACAATATATTATAAATATTTTTATATTTCCATATTAATAGTGAATAAAGCTTGTTGATTTGACAGTAAACTTAGTTTAAATTTTTATAAAGATTATGGATTCAAGTATATGCACCACCATCATAAAATTTTTATCATATAAAATTTTCAATTATTTAAAGTCATCGCTACTATAAATGTCATATTAATTTTATTAAATAATTAATAAATTTTATTTTCATTGAATTTTATTGAATTAAATTGTATATAATTATAAATTTAAGTTATATTATAATTGTGTAATAAAATTATAAAAGTTATAAATAATTTTATATATAATTTATTTAATTTTTATTATATTTGTATAAACTAAATTTTAAAAATATAGATATTGGTTCTTTCGGTACAATTTAGTTATAAAACAGTTCAGTATAGTTCTCGGTCTAGATATTACTAAAAGATTCAGATCCGTCAAAATTAAAATCAATGGTCCAATTAAATTCGGTTTTAGTAAAAAAGTCAACGGTACAGTTCGATTCTGAATTTTTTTCTCAATTTTTCAATCTAATTCGGAAAGATTCAAAATCTATATATATCCCAACCACTAGGGTCATGGCCAGACAAGCCGTGACATTGGTTATGAAACCCTATGTTGAGCATTTTTATGACATAATTATATGACATTTATGTAAATTATGCCATGATATTTCACAAAGGTGTTATTCTTGAGAAAAAGAGATATTGATTGACATGAAATGTGTAATATGCCATGAGATAATAATTTGAGCTTTCCATACGAAAGAAATGAGATTATTGATATGCATCATTTAACATATAATGAGTTATGCTATGATATAATACTAGTACAGAAAATGATATTTTATGACTATTATTTTTTATTTTTTACGACGGTTACAGAGAAAACACAAATGAAAGTCACAAAAAATCTTAATATTTTGCTGCTATTTTTATAAAAATCAATCGCAAAAAGTGAACCTTCTGTTGTTTTTATAAAAGTCAGCCACAAAAGGTCCACTTTTTGTTGCTGTTTTTATGTTAAACAGCAGTAAATGGTGGGCCTGCTGTTTAAAAAAACAGCAGCAAAAGGTTTTTTTTTTTTCCAAAAAAAATTTCCAAATTCTTTTTCAATATTATTAAATCATATTTGTAAATTCACGTGTTTCATAGACTCTTGAAGAAACAAATTAAAAAAAAAAAAAAACTATCATAAATAATTGAAGCAAAAAATGTGCATTATCTTTGGAGTCATCATCCATTTCCCGCTTAATAAAACAGATTGACCTACCATAGGTATCTCAGCAGATACATTTGCTATGCTGCCTTCAAATTAGCTGAAGCAGGGTGTGTAGGAGCAGGTTCAGGAAGTGGAATCTCAAACTTCACACGCATTCGAGCTTTTTTCTCATGACCACTTTCTTCAGCAGTTAGAAGATTGAACTCTGCCCTCAACATGTACTCCCGAATAATATAGGTATACAAATAGTATCAAAACCAAGGCAGACTTATAATTTCTCAAGGCAAATAATAATTTTATGGCTTCAAAACTTTATTTATCTATTCATTTGTCAACAGAAAAATTCCATACCTTTCCACCAGGAAAAGACTTAATTTTCCACATGAATGCATCATTTTTCAGGTGCATATGATGCAGACTCCATTAATGTCCTATTACAAGTATTTCATCAAAAGTTGAAAGAGGTCAACATATTATGCTTATAGGATAAAGCAGCAACTTCAAGTAACTTTACTAACAGTGCACCATCACCACATATCCCTTCTCAATACCCTATCTGCTGTTATTACAACTATGAATATAATGACTCAATTTATTGAGCAAAACAGCAACTTTTGCACAGTATTAATTTATACCATAGACACATGCCAAATAATAGCCTCCGATATTAGTTGATTCTAGGATATGGTATAGTTACTAGATGTTTATACAAAGCCATTAACGAACTACCTAGCACAATAATATACATCATACTGATATGGTAAAATGAATATATGATAATCTTTATATTCACTAGGAAAACATGGAAACAGTTTCCATTTTAGGATAAAAAGCAAGGATTCAAGCACCAAAGATGAAACAAGCCGCTAAAATCTATCAATCATTTTTCCAGCTAGATAAGTAAAAGATATTCAATAACACACCTCAAATAGGTTCTCGTCTTGAGAGCTCCAACAACATCTGACCTAATAACTTGTCCATTGCTGTATACAAGTATATTAACACTTTCCACCACATCCAAAAAAAACCTGAAAATATAAGAACAAATCTATATCATCTAACAAATATTTGACACTGATATCCAGCCCAGTTAATGAAAAAAAGAAGAAAATACTTCATTCTTTTTGTAAATTATCCCTTCACTGCGCCAAGAGACAACCATTCTAAATTTTAATCTCAAGCTCATTCAATCCTGAATATGTAAATAGAAGAGAAAAAGAAAAAAAAAAGGAAAAATTGATATGCAGTATAATACAGGCAGTTGAAAGAAATGCATTGGTGAACAATAACTAAGTATACCTGTAAACACAGTGATGCATAAAATGAAGCAAAGGGACGAGCTTTCAATGTCAATGAACTTTCCCCTTCCAATGTTTCGTTATTTAGCTCAGGAAATACTACTTCCAAGCAAGAGATTGCAAGACTAGAATTACTAACGACCATTTGAAAGGAATAACTATATAATATCAGCAATAAATAGTCACAAACTATCAACACTAGCAAGCATCTAGGTGGAACACAAAATTATACATGTAGAGGACCATCATGGTCTAATCTTGGAAGCACATGATGTTCAAAAAACATCAGTTATGCAGAAGGCTGTAGTGCCATCTATCATCACAAGCAAAATGAAAGCCACCAAGATCTCGCACATGTTTGAGAAAATCACTTTCCAAAAGGAACAATTGGGCAAAGGATGCAAATAGAACCATCACTGAATAATATAAAAACCTGCAGACTGGAAAAGGCTAATTAACTAACAAATAATAAACAAATAATGAAGTGGGAAGCAAACACTAGCTTTTAAATAACACATTAAATATGCAACATAATGCAAAATTACCATGAATGCAGAATAGTTGAAAACTTGTCGTTTGGCAGATATTGAAATTCAATATATCAGTAGGCAATAACAACAGGAAGACTTTTACCCTGATGTTATGATGCCACCAAAGCATTTGTAAATAAAAGTGAGAGACACTTTTTGAAACAAAAAGAATTAATAAAATTTTTCATATTATTGTGACTAAGCACATAAAAACTAACAATGAACAAGGTTGTGGCAGAAAGACATTAGATTTCATTATATGTAAATATTTTCACCACAAATTAACAATAATATGTTAAGAACATGATGTTCCACTATAGATGTCATCTAACTTACACTACCCGGTCCCACAAGTGGTCTCCTCCAAAAGAAAAGTCTACAGGACAAAATTGATGTGGCATTTCTGGATTGACCTGGCTCAACTGGCTCTAGATAATACTTCAGCTCCGGTTGCAGGAGATCCAAAAACAAATCAAAAATTCACAAGAGGAAAAAGTCAAAATGATATGAATCTGCGCAAAGTCAATCTGCATCTGTTTGCAATACCTGATAAAACAAATGCATCACCAACTGTGCAATTTCAAACTGGATCATATTAACTGGTAACAAAATGCATACATATACTGGCAACATATAAGCATCTTCAAAGACAAATGAACAAAAACACCAAAATCTGTTTTTCGCAGCCTATAAAACATTATAATAAATTTTCACCCTCCGCCAGAACCAAAAGGCTAAAAGATAGAATCTGATCATAGGCAATGCTGCTACTATATAGCTTTGCTTCAAATTAAATCAAATTATAATATTCATGGATACTGTACTGTTCTTTCCTTCCCAAATTCATTTCTGTAGTCCATAAATTTCACTCTCTGGTTACAAAGTAAACCGAATTTGAGCAATTAAGCACGAACCAAACTCTAGCTCAAGCAATGAACACTTGAGAAATTTAAACCAAGATTATTGCACGAAGCGAAGTGAAACCTTAAGACTTTTCGATTCACCTCCTGTGTCTTTCACTTTCTTGAACTTAGTAAGAAACCAAAGAGATACGAGAAGCAGAGAAAGAAAGTGGGCACCTTAGAGGGAGTAGCACCAAGGACAGAAGTAGGTTCAGGCTCGCCGAGACGAATAGAAATACGATGGAAGCACCACGTATCTGCTTTCCAACCATGGGGACCATTGAGGCGGCGTCGAATGGCGAAACGGCCATCTTTCCAGTAGCGGCGGCGAAACGAGGACGAGAACAAGGAAGATCTTTGCAGCAGTGACGGAACGAGGATGATGATAGGATTCCCTGTGTCGAGTTCACAAAAAAAATGGGGGAGATCGCTGGGCAGCTCTTAGTTCTTTTAGGTTTGCAGATGGTGTAAAATGAGATTGAGGCTGCGGGTTGGTGGTTTTTTGGAAAGGCTTTTTGCTGGTGTCGTAACAAAAAGCAGGCGAATAAGCAGGCTTCTGGGCATGGATACCCGCTTTTGTGGGCATCTGCTCCTACCCTGGGCGCCAGTGCGCTGGTTTTAAAATGTATGAATTCATAATTTTTTTTATACTCATATTTAATATAACTGTTGTTCACTGATTTAAAAATTAATTTTTAATTTTATTATTTATTAAATATTATTAATTAAATATGTAAAATCAATTTTATTATATTTTTAAAAATTTTTAAAATAAAATTAATTATTTTAAAAAATTAAAAAATAAAATTATTATATGTTATAATATTAATTATAACATATAATAATTAAACTTGAACTCACACGTTTAAAAGAACACAATAAGTAGGTTCTGATTCTTTTGAACACATGTTAAACTTGTCCTTGCACGTTTCAATTCTATTGGACATGCAAAAACAGGTGGATTTCTAACCTTCTCATTTTTGAACTTAATGGCTATCTTCCTCTCTTTCTACAATTAGTCAATTACTCCTGGTGTCAGACTCAGAAACTCCTCCATTAGTGCAGCGTGTGAACGACGTCGCTTTTTATGACACTATTTTCTTACAGGGGCAAATTTAGAAGTCCACTGTTCTATGAACAGTGACAATGACCCAGTTATATATATATATGTATATGTATAGATTCTTTGCCACCTCATTATGCCCATTGCCATGGTTCTCATTATTAAATTACTCCGAATCTGAACCAATTAATTTAGTAATATTAACTTGTGATCAATAATGTTAAGTATCACATTAGAACCATTCTAGGAGTGGCAACTAGACAAATTAAGGTCGGATATTAGTTATTCTGTTTTTATTCCCGTCTATAAATTTATATTCATATCCCCGCTCTATATCCCTGTAAAAAAATAATACTAATCAATATTTCCGCTTTAAACAGGATCGGATATTCCCAAGTAGAATTTGAGTATTTCTGTTATATTTTTTAACTTAATTATACTTGATATATATATATTTAAATTATTATTTAATTCACATCAAAATAAATATAAAATAAGAGCAAAAAATTATAAAAAATTCATTATTTTATAGATATATCCCTACAAAGAAATAATATCAATCAATATTCCCGCTTCAAATGGGGTCGGATATTCCCAAACAAGATTTGAATATTCCTACTATATTTTTTAACTTAATTATACTTGATATATCTATTTAAATTATTATTTAATTCATATCAAAATAAATATAAAATAAGAGCCAAAAATTATAAAAAATTCAATATTTTATAGATAAATCCCTACAAAGAAATAATATTAATCCATATTCCCGCTTCAAACAGGGTCGGGTATTCCCAAGCAAAATTTGAGTAGTTCTGTTATATTTTTTAAATTAATTATACTTGATATATCTATTTAAATTATTATTTAATTCACATCAAAATAAATATAACATAAGAGCAAAAAAATTATAAAAAATTTAATATTTTAATTTTTTTAATGTTCCAAATGACAATATTAATTAATCCATATATAATTAGCAAAGTGAATATCCACTATATAAAAAAAAAATCAAACTATTATAAGCACTGTATCTAAAAATTTTAACTAAATTGTTCATGTAATTCTTAAAGCCAAAATAATTCAAAAAGAAAAATATAGCAGTATCTCCATATAATTGCAATCATATACACCAATGAAATCGTAGTCATCACGATATTCACCATTAGACTAAGATGATTCCTACTTATTAAAAAATATATATAAATATCATTTATAACATCCCACAACAATATATATATATATATATATATATTATAGAATGTTTATGGAGTTTTCACAATACTTCATAAACAAATATCTCTTCTAGAAGAATGGATCTTAGAAAGAATTACCCGATCTGAGCCTATTGAGCTCATAAGATCCAATACCCAATTAAAACAAATAATTTAATACCATGATAGGAAAGTTAGGCTCTCTTTTAATAGAAGATCTACTAATAGTAGATACTCTAACGAATCTTCCACTTCATATACTGTAGATTTAGGAAGAATTTCACAACTCTCTTTGGTCATTAATATATCATATATGCCTAGACATTCCACATCCAATATACCTACCAATATCATCCTACGAAATGTAGACTATACCTCAGAAATACCTAGACTCATTTATATCAACCCAAGGACAGAGAGTTCTTCAACTCAAGTCCAAAAAACCTCATAATATTGAATTTAAATTACAAAAGCATAAAAATTTACTTAGATGTTTGAAAACCGAGATACAAGAACTAAGATAAGGTATGAAACAAAGGTGTTTACAAGCGTTGGTGTTTATCCTAGAAGGAAGAGCTTTTAGAGAGAGAGCTTCTTAGAGATTTTAGAGAGAGAGAGAAAAAGCAATCTTTTCTAAATGCTTGGATGTCTCACAAATGAGAGGAGTCCTCCTTATTTAGGCAATTTGAGAGCATAATAGTCAACTTGAACAGTACTCAGGGGTATTTTTGGAATTTTGAATAGTGCTGCTACAGTAACGTGTGCTATAACAATATTGCATAGTAACTTATAGCTTGAATGAACAGTATATGGCACAGAGATTTCTTGGTATTTTGATTATCAACAGGTATTTTGTGGTAGATTTAACCTTTCTACCGGGAGTTAAGGCTGGAAAATTATTTCAAGAAGAAATTTTTTAATGCTCACCCTTATTAAATTCTTTTTATTGGATTTTTTTTGAACAACTGTTTATTTTTTTAATATCTACTATTGCCAAAGAAATCAGTATGGAAAAAATCAAAATCGTCGTCATTATCCAAATTAATAGTTGGATCTGAATTTGATAAGGTTTTGGATGAAGAAGAACTTGGTGCAAACTTTTGAAGAATAGCTTGCATTTCTTCAAGAGTTTTTGCTGCAGCCATTTGGGATTTTTGAGCACTGAATTGAGTTTGCTCCTTTGACTGGAAAGGAATTCGTTGATTTTGAGAAGTAATTTTATTTTGCTCATGAATCCAAATTAGAACTTCATTAGGATTTAAGCTGTGGAATTTTAAATTTATCCCACCATTTGATTTTGAATCTCATTCTGATTATGGGAATCGGATGATCAGAATAATCTAAAATTCAAGTAAAGTCCAAAGGCAAATAGAACCTTAAATGAAAAGGTAAATGGTTGAAAGCCTTTTTTCTTCTAGGTTCGGTGTATAATGGGTTTTGAATAGGTTAAAGGATTTGAGAATATAAGGTATTATTTTTAGAAATTCTAAATTCGTTCCAAACTTATCCCACCACATGGGCTACCATGAAGTAAAAGAGGAGGGATTACAAGTGGTATCAAAATAGAATAATCAAGTATGAGATTTTCTGGTATTTTAGATTGTAAAGGCGTTAAACCAAGTCTACTGGTAATCCCAATAATTATACGTGATATGAAAGAAAGGATAATTTTTTGAAGACTTCTGGAAAATGGAAATGTTGAGAAATATCAAATTTCCAATCTGCTGGAGTAATAACCTTGTGAATCTCACTAGTGGAATATGCAGAATAAATCTATTGTTCATTATAAAAGAAAATTTTTAAAACAAGCAGATTTTGTTATTTCTAAAATTCTTTAATAAAAAATTGGAGTTTTTGTTAAATCAGTTGACTTCTAGAACCATCTTTTTCCAAAGAATTTTTCCAAGGTATCAAAAGGATTTGGATCATGAAAACCCCTTTCTATATTTGTAATATTTAGAAAAATATATTTTAGAATAAAATCAAAAGGACTTTGGGATTTTTAAGACAAGATTATTTGGAAATTTAAAACATGTTTTTGTGAAAGTATTTTTGAAGAATCTTCTTTCACAGATTTTGAAAGTGGACATAAGGAATTTACCTAAGAGAGAATCAATTGAGAGAAACTTGTCTTGTCTTCTTGTTTAGTAGAGATCATTTGTGGCTGAATAGACTCCCAAAACTGTTTTCTAAATCATTTCGGTATTTTTATAAGGTATTGAAATAGTTCAGTATTTTTGGGATCTGGTTTAAGAAATTCATCATAAATTTTCTAGGCAGAAGCAAAGGCTGGAATTTTTGTTTGAAAATTTTTAGAAAAAGCAGTATCTTATACTTTTTCGTCTATTAAAGTTTTAAAGAAGGATTTGTATTCTGGAAAATTTTTTGGTATTTCTTTTATTTTATTTTTTTGCCTTTCTAAGCATCGTTCCTGAGATGTAGAAATTCTCTAATTAGAAATTTTGGAATGAAATTTGTATATCCTTTTATGTATTCGATATCGAAATAAAAAATACTTAAAATAGATTGTCGTCGTGTAAAAATTTGTCTGGATGCAAGATTTTGAACATCTTTTTGTAAAACATTTTTTGCATTTTTACAATCAATTCTAAGAAGAAATTTTTGATTGAATAGATCACTTTGGAATTTTTTAATGCATAAAACAATGCTCAATTGTTTTTTTTAATTGTAGAATAATTTTTCTGGGTATCATTCCAATATGCAAAAGTATATTACATAATACATGCTTTCCCCCATTGTTTCTGTTTAAGAATTCTACCATATCTTAGATCAGAAGCATCAGTTTTAACAATTTTTGGAAGACTGTAATCTACAATATGTAAATATAGAATATCTAAAACTTGTTTCTTAATAGTAAGAATAATATTAGTATATTCATCTTACCATAGAATAGGATTTTTCTTAAGTCTATCACAAAGTGGTTTTGCTAATCTATTGATATTTGGACAAAATCTAAAACATAATTAAAGTTTTCTAAAAACTTTTGTAATTATGTTTTATCGATAATTTTATCAGGAAATTTATTAGCAAACTGAAGGGATCTTTTAATTGGGGTTATTAATCCTTATGATATATAATGACCCAAAAAATGAATTTTTGTTCAAAAAATAGACATTTTTTATTTAGAAACTACTAAACCATTTTTCTTTGCAACATAGAAAAAGGTTTTAGGTGTCTAAAGTGTTCATCTAAATAAGTTGAGTATATTAAAATATCATCAATATAAACAATACAAAATTTGGAATATTCATTCAAGATATCATTCATAATCCTTTAAAATTCTAAATGGGCATTTTTTAAACCAAATGGCATCACATTACATTTATATTGTCCAAAGGGGATTGTAAAAATGGTTTTATAGTGATGATTTTTTGAAATTTGAATTTGCTTAAAACCTGACTTCATATCAAATTTTGATAAAATCGAAGTAAAATGAAGTTTTTGTAATAAATTTTTTTTATTAGAAATCAGGTATTTGATCCATTTTAAAGTGGAATTTAAAGGCTTATAATTGATAACAAGTCTAGGAGCGCCTTTTTCTATTTTGGAATTTTTGTTGACATAAAAGGTAGCACAACTCTAAAGAGATCTCAACTTAGAAATCAAATATTTTTGTTATAGATCGTGAATTTCTTTTCTACAGTATTCTTCTAATTCAGCATTCATCTGAATAGGCTGATCCGTTGTCAGAATCTGTCTTTCATCAAAATCTTTTTCATAAGAAAGATTAATAATATGTTATTTCTTTTTCCAAAAGACATTCGGAAAACCTGAAAAAATCTTGTTTTCAAAAAGACTTTGTTATTTTGAAATTTTTTCTTTAATCTTAGGAGTTTCCAACCTGTTTTCTAAATGTTTAAAAGAGACAATTTTCTTAAAATTATCAAGACGAAAACTTTTCTCTTTAATTAAAATATTAAAAGTATTTTCATAGATGAAACAAGCATTGTCTAAATTCAAACTTCTAGTTTTTGGTTTTTCAATAAATTGAAAACTTAATTTTTTAGAATTGTATTTAAAAGAAATGAAATTTTCACTAACTTTAAAAGGATTAATTAAATTAATAAAAGGTATTCCAAGAATCATAGTATAATGTATATCATCCACTAAAACGAAAGAACTTGTTAGAAAAATATCATTATTTAAAATTGAGGCTTCAGTTTTAGAATTTATTTTTAACTTAGAATTATTCGTAGCTAAAAGTTTTGTATGAGTATTTTCACGAAAACTTTTTGGTATTAAACCAGTTTTAATGCAATTTAAATCAGCTCCAGTATCGAACAGTGTAATGATATCAATTTTAAAATCTTTTGAAACAACAAGAGTAATTTCAATAAAATATTTTCTCGAAGTAATTTCTCTTAAAACAAAAGGAAAACCTTCTGGAATTTTTTTTAAGAAACTCAAATTTCTGAACATCATGATCTTCTTTACTAGAAGTATTATTTGAATCAAAATCTTCATCTTAGTAATTGTAGAATTTGGAAAGAAGTAATTGTAGAATTTGGAAATCATTCTTTTGTTTCTCTTTTAACTCTTTCAATTCTAATTTTACTTCATTAATTTCTTTTTAAATATCATGGATAGATTATCAAGGATATGGGTAAGATCGTAGGTATTTTTAGATGTGTTAGGAAGAATATAAGGTTTTTCTTCTATTTTTTCTTTCTTATTTTGACTAAGGGAACTTAGGAGTTTATCCAAATATTCTTTCTGAATCTGAGCATCATTTATATGTTTGACAACATCTAAAATGAATTCTTGTTCTTTAGTAGAAAAAATTTATTTGTTTTGCTAGTTCACTATCTGAAAAACTGGATGAATTAGTAACTAACTCATCTACTCGTAAGGGTTTTCTATCTTCGGAATCAGAAGAGAAACTTCTTGATTCAGAATCAGAATAATATATAAGTAAATTGGAGATTCTAGACATGGTTGTTTCATCTAGTTAGAGTCCATGCACTTTTCTATTTATCTTGCAAAACCTAGAAGTATGACATTTTTTTCCATATTTGTAACAAGTAATATCTTTATACTTACTACTGGACTCTGGTTTCTTGGGATTTTATTTTTTGGATTTTTTGTAATGAGGTTTCTTGTAAAACTCATCACGGGATTTAGAAGATTTCCTTCCTTTGTAGGTTTTGGAACTTTTTGTATTTGTATTTGATCTATTTTTGCAGTTTCCTATGCAAGAGAATGGTTTGCTGGTATTAATATCAAACTGTTGACAAAAAAAATCTAGCTCTTGTTTGGTCTGTTTTAATTCCCATTTTAGATGTTTTTGGAGTTTTAAGTCTTGGCAAATTTTGAGACCTCTTGTTGGGTGAGACTAATCAATTTACCATAGATGAAATCACTATACGGTACGATCCGTTGACCTGAGGATTCCCTAATTTTATTTCTAACTTTTTCGCCTAAAAGGGTTGGTAAACCTGTAAGAAATTTTTCTTTCCAGAAAGGCTGGTTAGAGTCTTCCCTAAGCATAACTCTAGTTAGAAAAGTATTTTTGTACCATTGGAAATCATTAATTTTTTTGCACCTACTGTTTAAAAGAAGTTCAACATTTTTATCTTTTAAATGAGAGGGATCACTTACGAAGTGTAAGGAAATAGTAAAGATTAAGGGTGCAACTGCATCTTGTTGAGAATTTCCTTATTCATCTAGAATGGGGTTCTTGTTTCATCTATTTTAGCGGCATTTAGGATATCTTCTTGTTGTTGTGAGGAGAGATAATAATCCCACCTTCCTTTAATATGGCCCGAGAACATAATTATAAGGAGTTCATCAATGGTTTTATCTTCGGTTCCTATTTGGGTTTTATAAGCATTGACTGCCATAGTCATTTGGTGTAAAAAGTCAAGAATACCGTACTTAGTAATTCCATCTATGTTCCAATCATAGATAGAAGAGGCATTGAAAGGGAATTGAGCTATTAGTTTAACTATATCTATATCTGGTGTGGGAATTGTTTGTAAAGGTTGTTGGACTTATAAGGACTGTCTCCAAGTCAGTCTGTTGATTTCAGGTGTGGGTTCTTGAAATTGCCCTAAGGCATTGCTATCCCTTGAATCCTGATCGATTGCATTTATTCTAGAAGTTAGAGTTTCTGGGGCAATCTGGTTGGAATCTGTAGGCTGGTTAGAACTACTGGTATTTGAACCAATTTTGCTTAATTGGTCTTGGATGGCTTTAATGAACTCAGTTTTGTTATCATGGAGATTTTTGACACTATTCTTGGACATCTGAAAAGGTTTGAAAATGAGATTTTTTATTTTTGAATTAGTACTAGAGGTTTGGGAATCTAAAGAAAACTACGAGTTGTTTCCCTAGATGTTTTTCTATACGATCGAGTTGTTTTCCTAAGGTATTGAGATGTGTTTTTGAAAAGTTATTTTGAATAATAATAATTTTTTTATATTTTTTGTCATCACTACCTGGGTTTTTTAGAGGAAACAATCTGATCACTAAAAGAAATTTTTATACCTTGAAAAGGTGAATGTGTAAACTGGATTTTTCTAGAATCTGTAACGATTTTCCATTCAAGGGTTTTGTTTCTAAAGGTAACCGGATTAGTAGATTTAAAAGGATATTCTATGGAGTTTTGGGAAGCATAACATTCAAACCAATCGAAAAACAAAATATGAAATTTATTTTCACAAACAAATTCATAAAATTGTTCTTGAATCTTTTTCCTGGTATCTGAAAAACTTTTAAAAAACCAAATTTTTTTTTCATGATTATGTTCATCATAAAAATCAAAATGCAGGAATTTTTTTGTCAACCTGAAAATCTTTTTCAATAACATTTAATTCATGAATTAGGTTTTCAATTATGGCTAAAAAAGTGAAGCTAGTTGGCTCTTGTTCTGGTTCAGCTTGTTTGGGCTGATCAGATGAGGTATTTTGGACTTGAGTTGAAGAACTCTCTGTCCTTGAGTTGATATAAATGGGTCTAAATATTTCTGAGGTATAGTCTACATTTCATATGATGGTATTGGTAGGTATATTGGATGTGGAATGTCTAGGCATATATGATATATTAATAACCGAAGGGAGTTGGGAAATTCTTTCTAAATCTATAGTTTCTGAGGTGGAAGATTCTTCAAAGTATCTACTACTAGTAGATCTTCTATTAAAAGAGAGCTTAACTCTTCCATCGTGGTTTTAGGTTATTTGTTTTAATTGTGAATTGGGCCTTATGAGCTCAATAGGCTCAGGCCGGATAATTCCTTCTAAGATCCATTTTTCTAGATGAGATATTTCTCCCCATTAGATGCTGCTAGGTATTGCAGTATTTGCTCTAGTAAGATATGTTTGTAAAAGAAGGATTTCACCTTTTTTACTATGGAATTTAACATCTGTATCAAAGGCATACATCATAGTTTTATAATGAATTCTAAAATCAAAGCAACCAGAATAGAACCTTCAAGCATTTGGTAATTATGAGTTTTGATTTGTAAAACTAAGGATTTTAAGATATTTTTATCATTTAAAGAAACAGAAAAGTTTGGATAACAATCAAAAGATATATGACCCATACATAGACTGAATTCAACAGAACTTAACAAGGAGTCTTCGAAGTTTGTGAATCTAGCATCTCTAAGAATGGCAAGAATAGAAGTATTTAAGTCTTCTTGGTTATAGGTTTAATATCTACTTGGACTAATCTTATATGAATATATTTATGTTTTCTATCTAGGTATTTTTCAAGGAATTTTGACTAAGTAACTATATAGTCTCTAAAGGTTTAGACAATTGCACGTCTCGTTCTTCAGTTTTAATAGGAAAATCAGTTCTAAAAAGTTAGTATTTAGAGATTTTATATATCTAATATGTATTTACTTTTGGTATTTTCTAATTAGCTATTCCTTTTTCAAAATCCTCTATTATTATTTCTTCACTATTTATTATCTTCTTAGAATCATTGGAAGAGGTAAAAGCAGAATTTGAAGATGTAGTTTTACAAAAAATGATATCCATAACTATAAAGAATTTTAAGGTCTCTCTACAATCCTAAGCAATTCCTAGGTATTACGGCATCTAGACTCAAGGACTTACTTCCCGAACATTCTTGGGCAAGGAACACTCAAGATATATATATATATATATATATATATATATATATATATATATATATATATATATATGGGGCATGGGATATATAAATACTGTCTCCACCTTATCTCTACTAAATGTCATCTCGAATTTTCCTGTAACTTGTACCAACTCCGATTAAAAGTAAAAAAAAAAAGTCTCATTTAGATCTGTACGGGGTGGGAACCCACGAGCTAGAGTTGAATTGTCATCCCTATACCATTCTTTCTTCATAAGACCATAATAAGAACAGTGGTTGAACATAATACACTAATACCTTCTAAAGGTTTGAAAAATATATGATTTGCCCATTCTATTTTTTTACATTAAACTATATTATTTTTCTATTAAATTTTAAAGCATTTACCATTTGTAAGAAAGAATATTCTCTTTTGCTCAGGGATATACTAGTATAATATGTCAAATTTTAAGAGATACTAGTATAATAAATCACACTTGTAAATGAGTATTAATGCAATATATCAAGCTTTCAAGGGGTAAATAGTATAATTTTCAAACCTTAAGGGAATACTAGTATATTATATCAAACCATAAGGGAAAAATCATATATTTTTCAGATATCAGGAGATACTAGTATATTATATCAAACCAAGATTGTAAAAACCAACTAGGTTAGTGAATCCAAAAAGTCAGCAGGTTACAGGTTTAAGATCAAACCAAGATTGAACTAGGGTCGAACCGGTCTATGTAATATTTTCATAAAATATAACACGTCTCATATATAATAAGACATAATATGTCTCATACAAAGTAGAAATAGAATATAAGTTGTTGGATGTCATTTTTAGTGAACAAGACTAATATAGCTTATCTCATATTCTTTTTTTTATTTAAAAAAAACATATTTCATGTATTTATATAACTAAATATTTAATTAATTATTAAATGTAAATATAACCTATAACTTGAAAATACAATAAAAAAAATCTCAAATTGTAAAGGAAAAGTAATATAAAAAAAATAAGTAAGAAAATAAATATAAAAATGAGTCAACAATCTCATATAAAAAAAAGTAAGAAGGAATATGAAATAACATTTTATAAATAAGGATGAATCTTGTCTGGCCAACATGTAAACTGGAAAAATCGGAGGTTATCTTCAAATCATGTGTCCCTATTAGACGGGTGCAGAAATTTCTCCTGCTTTTAGGCATGAAAAAAGGCTCTTTACCTTTTAATTACCTTGTAGTTTCTCTTTTTAAAGGAGCTCCTCACCGTATTTATCTTCAACAAGTTGTAGATGGCATTATTGCAAAGTTGGATGGCTGGCGCGGCAATTTACTTTCAATGGCAGATTGTATTTGTCTTGTACAGTCAATTATTGAAAGCTCTTTCATCCATATAGCTTTATGGTACACAAATGGCCTTTGCAAATCTTGTCCAAAATGGAGAAAGCCATTCGAAACTTTGTTTGGTCGGGATCTGTTGCTAAGAAGTTGGTTACTAATTCGTGGAATCATTTTTGTCGTATTAAAGGTCAAGGCAGGTTATGCATCAAAAAGTTACGACTGCTTAATTTGGCTTTGCTTGATAAATTTGCCAAAAGTCTGGCTACCAGTGGTGATTTTGTGCTTACTTTTCTTCGTTCACGATTCCTTAATTGTGCCAAGTAACCCCACATTGTTATCTGTTTAGTGCTCCGCCAGTCATGTTTATTCTGATTTGATGAATCAATCCTCTTGGATTAGGGAAAATTCAGCTCTTAAGTTTTTGGCATAATAATTGGCTTAGTAATCCCATAGCTTCGTGTTTGAATGTGCCACTTCATCGAAGAAAATTCCTAATAGACATGGTTTCGGATTTTTACATCAATCGGCAATGGAAATTACCATATATTTTTCAAATTCCATATCCTCATCTAGCTGCTGAAATTCATCAAGTTCGAGTAGCTTTTTGTTGGAAAATGATTGAAAAATTAAAATATATATATTTTTTAATTAATGTCAGTTTTTTTTTATTATATTATGCTAATGTCCTAATTTATTGTAAGTAGTGGCATAATATTTCAATTAGAGGTTGGTTATTATTAGTGAATTAATGCATTTTGCTAGTGGTTATTGTTAGTGGTTAATTGATGTATATAATGGTAACATGGTTAAGTGGGTTAGTAGGTGTCAAGTAGTGGGTTATATGCCTATAAAAGGTAACACCATATTTTGTTTCATGTACATTGAGTTTGTCATTTCAATCAATGAAATTCTATTGTTTCTCATTCTCTAAAATTCCCAACATGCTATAAGAGCTTTATTGATCTTGGGTCAGTGAGAGAAAACAAGTAAGGATTCACTATGGCTTCAAACAATTTGCCTTTGGTTTCACCTCTAATTTTCACATAAGATAATTATCAATTATGGGCTATAAAAATGCAGTCATATTTGCAAGCTTTTGATTTGTAGGATGTAGTTGAAGCTGATAAGGAAGTCACTTCATTACTAGCAAATCCAACCTTGGTCCAAATTAAGAGCCATAATGAAGAAAAAGCCAAAAAGTTCAAAGCAAAAACTTGTCTTTTTTCTTCTGTTTCTGAAGCTATTTTCTATAGTATCGTGTCCTGTGAAACTCCAAAAGAGATTTGGGATTTGCTAAAAGATGAGTATTTAGGCAACAACCAAACAAGATTGATGCAAATTTTGAATTTGAATCTCAAAAGAGAATTTGAGGTTCAAAAAATGAAGGAATTTGAAGGGATCAAAGAATATGTTAACAAGCTCATGACAATTGTTAACAAAATTCATTTGTTTGGTGAAAAATTTCCTGACAACCGAATTGTTGAAAAAATTTTGGTTAGTTTGCCTAAGAAGTTTGAGTCAAAGAACTCTTCACTCGAGGATTCCAAAGACCTCTCAAAATTTTCAATTGGAGAATTAGTAAATACTTTGCAAACCGTGGAGCAACGAAGAGCAATTAGAGATGAGAAGACTGTTGGAAAAATTGTGATTATAAGCCATTTTGAGAGGATTATTCGGGTGGGTCCCACAACTCGGTTTTGGAAAAAAGACCCGGATATATATTCTTTGACAAGAGGACTATGAATTAATGTATTCATATGCTCAAAATGGAAAATGTGTGAATAGAAATTGAAGTTCAAAGCAAGCTCCATAATAAAGAGATTTAAAGGTGAAAAGTAAGTGAGAGTTTGTCCCACATCACTAAGAATTGAAGTTGGACTTGTGTTTATATATAGAGATGCATTCCTACATATAGGTAAGAAAAGTAGAATGGAAGGCTCTCTCTCGCGCGCTAAGGCACAGGGGGGGTACAAATCCATAGGTCGGGATGGGCCAATGTGTGGGTGCGTGATCTGCGTACACGAATGTCGGTCCAAAATCTCGTGGTTCTAAACAAGTCCAATTTTTTCAATTTATTTTTTTATTTCTGGAAAATTTGGCCCCACGCCCGTGTGGATCCACACGGCTAGGCCACTGACGCGCCCGTGTAAATCCACACGGTCGTATTGATATGTCTGCAGGATGAGTGAGCAAGGCAGATCCACACGATGCCCGTGTGGATTTT
Source organism: Balakata baccata (assembly GCA_949630135.1). Lineage (NCBI taxonomy): Eukaryota > Viridiplantae > Streptophyta > Magnoliopsida > Malpighiales > Euphorbiaceae > Balakata > Balakata baccata. The sequence goes on along the minus strand of CATIWF010023903.1, from coordinate 374 downwards.
GTTCCAGAATGGACTTTTGAGCTTCATGTCTTTTGGAATGTCATTTCTGATGTTTCAAAGATTAATTTCACCATTATTTGAGAGTTACAAAGGCATTATTAGCAACCTTTAAAGGAAATTAATCACAATTAATCCATTGTCTCCTCCATCTAGTATAAATAGGTGGTTTAGGCTTGAATTTTCAAGTTGTTAAAAAGAGCATACTTTGATTGTTTTTCTTTCTTTCTTCTCCTTCTTCTTCTCAAGTGATAGAGGTTGTGGCAAAGCAAAGTTCGCTGTAAGTAGGTGTTGTATGTTCAATAACTACTTGGAATCTGTTGTATCCTAGGAGACAAACGCCGGTTATCCTAAACACCCGTGTAGGAGGCGAATTT
>CATIWF010023902.1:0-78729 GCA_949630135.1 Balakata baccata | reverse complement strand
TATTTCTCTTATTTATAATTTTAATTAAAGTGTTAATTAAAATTATAATAATTTAATTAAGTTGTTAATTAAATTAATTATAGTGGTATATTAAAGTAATTACTACTATAATAGAAGAGAAGATTGATTCTATGATTAATGGTGGAAGCTAGAAATGAGTTATACAATTATTGCACCATCATTGCATCATAAATCAAAATTTATAAATAAAAAAAACAAATGTCAAACGAAAAAAAAGAAAATCAGATTTTCTTCATCTGCCAACAAACCTCATTAATAAGGTTGAATTTGACCCTTCTGCCTTCAAAACTCCTCTAATCTCCTTCCTTCTTTTTCCTCAATCATTTTTGTTTTAAGCTCCTTCGTCGGTTCATTTTGTTTTCTCCGAACAAAATTTGTTTTGTTCTTGAAAAATTTTCTTTTTCTCATATGGTATGAGTATTGAAAGAAAATATTGAGAAAAAACTTCTAAAGAGTTAGTAGCTAAGAAATTTGCCAGAAGGAGAAATTTGTGATCATACATCTGGGACTAGCAAAAAAGAGTTTCATCAACGCAAACAAAGCTTTTGGTCTTTTTGCTTAATTTGCACTTTGGTGATCTCAATAATAAAAAGTATGTCTGAATCCTTTTATTTTTTTCATTTTGTTCTTTAAATCATGGGATGATTTTGGTAAAATGGATTTTATCCATAAAGGTTACAAAATTTGTTTTGTTAAAAGTTATGGATAACTACTAAAGGTTAACATGAAAAGTGTGTTTTCATGTTATGCAATATTTGATTGCATGTTTCGGTAAAATTAAAAAATTTTAAAATCTATATTTTTGACCGAAACTTAGAGCTCCCCTCAATCAAAAAAAATAAATATTTTTGCTGCCAGCCAACACAAAAAGCACGTACCGACCTAATTTAGGTTGGCAAGAGGAAACAAATTTCACTTTTTGAAAGGACTGAAAATTGCAAACAGCAAAGAGAAATTAGATAATACAAATTTTGTTGGATTTTATAAAGAGAATAAAGCAGTATAATATGAATTCAGATAATACAAATTTTTATTTGTTTTATGTAAAAAAAATAGAATTTATTAAAATAAAAGAAAGAAGACATGAAAATGATCTGAGCTCAGATAATACAAATTTTTATTTGTTTTATGTAAAAAAAATAGAATTTATTAAAATAAAAGAAATAGGACATGAAAATGATCCTGAACTGAAGGTGTTGGTGAAAAAAATTCTAAACAAGTAGGATTCTTGCATATTTTATCGCAAATTATATTTTACACTCCGGTTCATGATGTATTATAAATTATGGTCTAATTGGCACGTGTGAGTGGCAGTGATAATATTGTAAATATAAAATTTTATTAATTTATTAAGAAATATTTATTATGAATAAAGTAAAAGTTTATTGATTTACTAAAAAATATTCATTACCAATAAACTGCATGTTCATTGCTAATAAATTAAAAGTCTATTAATTTTTTAAAAAAAGTTCATTAAGAAAAGTTTATTATGAATAAAAAAAATATTCATTAGTTTATTAAAAAATGTTTATTACAAATAAACTAAATATTCATTACGAATAAATTAAATATTTATTAATTTATTAGTAAAAAGTTTATTAGTTTATTTTTATTTCTTTATATATTTAATTTGATTGACAAAAAATGAATTATTATTAATAAACTAATGAACTTTTACTTTATTCGTAATAGACATTGAGTTTTATAACTATGAACATTTTTTAATAAACTAATGAACCTTTAGTTTATTTGTAATGAATTTTCAGTTTATTCGTAATGAAATTATCTCAATAAACTAATAAATCGTTATTTTATTTATAATGAATCTTCAGTTTTATAACAAATAAATTTTTATTAATAAACTAATAAATATTTACTTTATTTATAATAAATTTTTAGTTTTATAATAAATTACGTTTTCTGAAAAAACTAATGAATATTTACTTTGTTAGTAATGAACTTTTAGTTTATAACAAATGAATATTTCTTAATAAACTAATAAACTTTTACCAGATAATAGATGATGAATATTTACAAAAATATTATCGTATTTTAATAATTGTGTAAATTTGATTTATTTATAAAATTATTACCGTCTCTCACACATATAATGAACTTTGGTTCACAATGCTACATGGATAGAGTCCTTATATAACCGCTCATATTTTATCCAGTGGGAGCGGGTGACAGAATAAAAAGCGTTAAATTCCTCAAGGGCCCATACAGGAAAGGTGAGTTAGTGGGCTGGACTCAGTGATGGTTCTATCTCAAATCTCGTTCTTTTGTCCTTTTCTCATGACAAATTATAAGTGTATATTCATAAAGAGAGTTGATTGTATTTTTCTTTTTAAAGATTTTGCTCTTTTATTGATGATTTTGTTTAATGAATATTACTCTCCATTCTCTCAAATAATGTGTGTTTGATTATTAGAATTTTCAGTTTTTTCTTTATTTTTAGTTTTCTGAGAGTTCTAATTTTAATTTTATACATTTTGCTCTTTTGATTTTTTTTCTTATTTTACGGGTTTGATTCATTTTTGTTTAATTTTTTGTGTTTGCTTGTTTAGTTGTGCATAAAGATTCATTAATTGAAATTTATATGTTCATTTGTTATGGATTGAAGGTTCATTATAATTTTTATATATTGTATTAGTGATTGTGAATGAATATACCATTAAAGTTTTAGTGAACTTGTATTGTAAAATTAATGAATTTGTACTTAACACTTAATGAACTTGTATCTAAGAATCAATGAGCCTCGTGTATTTTAATTTGATTGAATATTAAGGGAAAAGTAATAAATCTGCTACTCAAGTTTAATAAATATGTAGTTAATAGCCAATGAACCTCTACTTAATATGAGTTTTAAATAAAAAGCAATGAAATTACAATTTAAGTTTAATCAATTTATAGTTAACACTCAATAAACTTTATGTTATAGAGTGAAAAAAAGGTGCGCGCATTTTCTTTAACACTGTTGCACGTATAAGGACCTCTAGTAAACATTGGTCCATAGTATAAGAATTCCTTTCTCATTTTGATCTTTTCTTATTTTGTTGGCCATCCAATTTTGATAAGACTCACTATTCCTCTTCATCGCTTATGTTTGATTAGTTTTTCATTTTATCATATCCCCTCTCTCTTTCCTCTTTTTTTTAAAAAAATATGTAAACTCTTATTAGATACATGTAGTTGTATTTTATTATGTCAAGGATTTAACCCTAACCATATATATGAAATTACTAGGGGCAATATAGATAAAAATAATAACCAAAATAACGAAAATGGACAATTTGGATATGTCTTATGCCTTCATAAAATTATCAACTTAGTATATAGCATATGGGTGGGATTGGTAACTGAAAGAGCAGTAATGATCCTATTGTGAGCTTAGAATTTCGTGTTCAAAACATAGAAGAAAATGGAACTCTTATGTATTTTTTAACAAAGAAGCTCACAACTGCCTCGGCCACTAGCACTAAACTCCGAAGAATGTGATATCAATGCATACGCAAGTATGATCATATTGCATTTAATTAGTACATTAACATATTAACCCTATTGCCCTTTCCAATGTATTAAATATACACAATGATGCCATATCAACGGTTAATCAGTTCTTAACTGTCAACCGCGACTGGATCCCACATTTCCCCACTTGGTAGTAGTTGATACCAAACAAGTAGACCCACTCCCAACTAATAAAATGTAATAATCCAACGGCAAGCGGGGATCCTCAAATTTTAGAAAAACACTGCGTGGATAGTTTGATATAGACTCGTCCTGTTTCGAATTTAAATCTTATATATAAAATTACTTTAAAATTTTTTAAAAAATATTTTTCTTCTATTTGGAATAGAATTAGTTTTAATCATATAGATATAAATTGAGAATACTTAAAAATAAGAAAAGAATATGCAGTAAGATGAGAAGCAGTGCGCCCATGTGAATCTTGCAGATGGATTGAGTCGGGAAAGAAAGATGCTGGCTGAGGCAATGGTGATTGATGACCTCATTGCACGGTTGTGCTTCAAATTATGGTCCTGCTCCGCCGAAACTGGCCGCAACTGTTTAATGGGCTGTGGACCCACTTCCCCATTTCTCATTTAGTTAATTCACATGGAGATGTAGAGGTTGGATCTTCAATCTTGGACATGCTCTTTTTCTACAATTTCTTTTATATTTTTCAATCAATAATTTACTTGATTTTCCCTCTGGTCTAAAAGATTCAGTTCTGTCTTGTTGTTTTTCCTTTTTAATTTCTTAACATGGAAAAAGAATCAACTTGCTTATCATGGACCCCACTGTGTCTGGATGGAATCTTTGCTCCTATTGCTTTATCTTTATTCAATGAAATTTGATCTATAAAAGAAAAAATATATAATTAATTATTATTCTGCGATTTCTCTCCAAGAAGGGGTAATTGTGAGGTTGCTTTCATCTGCATTTTTGTAATTGGAAATAAACATTTTAAAAATAAAATTCCGCCTACCTGCTACCCTTTTTCTACTTCCAAACGAAACCTTTAAAATTTGGGATTAATTTAAGGCTAAATTATAAAAAATAATTTTGAATTTTAAAAAATTAAATTAAATTATATATATTTTAAGTTTTACAATAAATTTTATATCAGTGTTCTATACCTCACTCTAAACCTGTATGACGATAACATATAAAAATATTAAAAATATAAATAATAACATGAAAAATACGGTAAAACTGATATAGAAAAAACTTATTACATTGGTATATAAATAAAAATAGCACCGTTTTGCACATTTAATTACTCATCCCACCTAAAGAAAATCTGAATTTTGCGTTGGTTCAAATCTATTTTCTACATTAACAGCACTATTTTTATTTATATTCCAATATGACAAATTTTTTTTACATTAATTTCATTGTGTTTTCCATATTATTATTTTATATTTTTAATATTTTTATATGTTATCGCCAAGCAAACTCAGAATGAAGTATAGTTATTTTATTTATATGTTATTGATACAAAATTTATTACAAAATTTAAAATACATATAATTAAATTTAAATTTTTAAAATTCATAATTATTTTTTATAATTTAGCCTTAAATTAATCCCAAATTTTTAAGGTTTCGTTTGGAAGTAGAAAAAGGGTAGCAGGTAGTGGAATTTTATTTTTAAAATGTTTATTTCCAATTAGAAAAATGTAAAAAAAAAATATATGAATTTTGCATATTTATCACAGTATAGTTAATTGTTTAAAAATTTAAGTGTAAATATATATACTTTAGGTTTTATAATAAATCTTATATTGGATGGACTGTATCTCTATTTGAACCAACATGGTAATGATACAAAAAAATATTAAAAATATAAAATGATAATGTAGAAAATATAATTAGAAAAATATTAATTGTTTAATGATATGGAAAGGTTTCGTTTGGAAGTAGAAAAAGGGTAGCAGGTAGCCGAATTTTATTTTTAAAATGTTTATTTCCAATTAGAAAAATGTACAAAAAAAATGAATTTTACACATTTATCACATTTATAGTTAATTGTTTAAAAATTTGAGTGTAAATATATGTGCTTTAGATTTTGTAACAAATCTTATATCGGATAGACTACACCTCTATTTGAACCAGTGTGATAATGATATGAAAAAATATTAAAAATATAAAATAATAACATAGAAAATACAATTAGAAAAATATTAAAATGTTTATTTCCAATTAGAAAAATGTACAAAAAAAAATATGAATTTTGCACATTTATCACAATTATAGTTAATTATTTAAAATTTTGTGCGTAAATATATGTAGTTAGGTTTTGTAACAAATCTTATATCGGATAAATTGTATTTCCATTTGAACCAACGTGGTAATGATATGGAAAAATATTAAAAATATAAAATAACAACGTATAAAATACAATGAAACTGATGTGGAAAAAAGTGTCATATGGGTATAAAAAGAGAAATTCTTAGGTAGATTATATCTACCATGTCATTCATAGACTAATTCATTCATTAAATGACATGTATTTATATTACATTTATTTCAACTAATAAAAAAAACAATTAAATACATGTCAATAGGTGATTGACTTGATCTATGAATAACATGGTAGGCATAGACCATAACTGTGGTAAATGTGCAAAATTCATGTTTTTTTTTTTTTGTAATTTAGCCTTAATTTAAACTTCATTCTTATTGCAGTAAAATCATAAAATTTTGTTCGTCCTAGAAAAATCACTAAACTATATTTTCATTACACTATTTCTGCCAATTTTCCCATAACAAATCAACTACTATATCAAATTTTTAGTTATATGTCGATTGTCACATCAAATTTCTAAAGACACATTAATCATCACGTCATATTTTTAATTATTTATATCGAAAAATTAGTTGAAAATAACTTTAATGAAATCATGTTATAACGGAATCTAAACCCTAAACTAAAACGATATCGAATGACTAAAAGATTGACAAACCATATTATAACGGAATCTATTTTGAAAAGATGATAAATTTGAAAAGAAGATTTATGAATATATTTCAATAAACATAGTTTCAAAACAGTACCGATTTAATTTTTATACAAGAAATTATTAGGTAGATTATATCTAACATGTTTTCCATAAATCAAGTTAATCACTTATTGACATGTATTTAATTGTTTTATTCTTATTAGTTGAAATGAATGTAATATGAATACATGTCATTTAATAAATAAATTAGTCTATTGATGACAAAATAGACATAATCTACTTAAAAATTTATCTTTTTATACTCATACGATACTTTTTTCTATATCAGTTTTATTATATTTTCTACGTTATTATTTTATATTTTAAATATTTTTTCATATTGGTTCAAATAGAGGTACAGTTTATCCGAGTTAAGATTTATTACAAAACCTAAAATACATATATTTACATTCAAATTTTTAAAGAATTGATAATAACTGTAATAAATATGTAAAATTCATTTTTTTTTGTAATTTAGTCTTAATTTAAATTTTATTATTATTGCAGTAAAATCATAAAATTTTGTTTGTCATAAAAAAATCACTAAACTATATATTCGTTATACTACTTCTGCCAATTTTCCGGTAACACATCAACTACTACATCAAATTTTTAGTTATATATCAATTGTCACATCAAATTTCTAGAAACACATTAACCGTCACGTCATATTTTCAATTATTCATATTAAAAAATTGACGGAAAATAATTTTAATGAAATAAAAGTACAATTGAGTGGCTTTTTTTAGATAATTTTTTTTTAATAATCTTACTGTAATAAAATCATATTTCAATAATCGTACATAAAATTAATCCCAAAAAATTGACAACAAAACCTCTTTGTTTTGTTATTGATTAAAGTTATTGGCATTTCAATCATCATATCAACCATACATTAAACAATTAAGTTATTCGGCCAAATTTTGTAATTGTGTCTCTGTCAATTAAAGTTATTTTATCGTCCTTGGACAGAGACAATTTGGATATTTATTAGGACGAATTTAAATTTATTATTTTCTTTCAGTCCAATATGAATATTTTGTAATTTTTTATATATTAATTTATTTTTTAAGTCTGAATAATTTTTTTACTTATATTAAATACTATTTTTGAATCAGATTTTATAAATAAATTTCGTTAAGTATGAATTTTTTAAATAATATTAGATGCTATCTTAAATCATATATTATATATATATTATGCGATTTTGCATAAAATTCAAATTATTTGTTTAGAGGAATAAGCAACTAAAATGTTTGGAACAAAACTAAAATATTTGTTTTGGGTTTCCCACTTGCTCGGCTCCAGCCCTCCGGCTCCGAGTCCAACCCGTACTCAAGCCCACTTCATAATTCATAAAAATTAAATTGAAATAGTATTTAATATAAGTGAATACAAATTAAAAAGGTAAATTACTAAACGGTACCTTAATTATGTAAATTGTAATAATTTAATACTCAAAAGGTTATTTATAATATAAAAGTATTCAAATTATGTAAATTGTAACAATTCAGTACTTTCAAAATTATTTGTAAGATAAAAATACTTCAACTTTTATTTTATAACTAAATAGTACTTATATCTTCAGATATTATGGTTCTTTTAGCATTGTGTTTGAAAAAAAAAATTTTATTTTTAACTTTTTTGAGTTTTGAAAACTGTTTTTAGTAGATACAGATAAATAAATATTTTTTCCATAAGAAAATTTCAAAAAAAAATCATAAAAAAATAAAAAAAAAATTAGTCAATTAAATAAAAAAATTCAAAATCTACTTTTGAAATACTCAACAATAACCCTTAATCTTTCTAATATAAGTGTAATATGAAATATCAACAGTTAAAGACGGAAATATTATTTAGTTACAAAATAAAAATCGAAATATTTTTGTATTATAAAATAAAAATTGAGATATTTTTGTATTATAAATAGTCTTTAAGGTACTGAATTATTATAATTTATATAATTTGAGTACTTTTATATTACAAATAATTTTTCAGGTATTAAATTATTACGAGTTATATAATTGAGATACCGATAAAATTCACCCTATTAAAAAGGGTGATGAGTAGATGATAGAGGGCAACCTACATACTTTTATTGTCTTATTTCATTTTAAATTTTAATATTTTTAATTAATTTTAATTAAATATTAAATTATTAAAACACTTATTTGATTATATTTTATATAAAATTTAATTTAAATTTCATAGTCATTTTATTTTTTATTATTTTTATAAAAATATATTATTAAACAGGTTAGATATTTCTAAATGAAGTTAAGACGGATACAAATAATTAATTTTAAATGGATTTAGACATCTATTTTTAAATGGATTTGGCTATAACATTTTCTTTTGTGGATGATTTTTTGTCATTATATATATATATATATATATTGATTTATTTTTAAAATAAGTGGCTATTTTATATTGATTTAAATTTTTATTTTATTGTCAGTAATTTTATTGTCGTGTTGCGATATTTAGCTTTGCCGTCTTATTATGATATGTTTTTTTCATTATTTTATTCCTATATTTTTTTATATGAGTGATTCAGATAGATAAAATATATTCGATATACAAAGATAATAAATTAAATTATATTTATCAGTATATTGTATAACTATAATTATTAAATTTGTAGACTTTAAATAAATTTATTAGGCTATTCACTTTGATGTTGTTTTCACTGTTTAAAAAAAGGGGTAGAAAAAAGAGAGTATCTACCCATTGCTATCATTTCCCATGGTCATACCAATTCCTCCGTAAACTTTAAATTTAATTTTTTTTTAAAAAAACTTTAAATTTAATTTTTTGTCTAACATTTAGATTTTAATCTGTAACCAAAAAAATCTTAAGTTTTTATTTTAAAATACAAAAATTATTTCATAGATATGTACTTAAGGTGGCAATTTTTTTATTCTTCCTCTGTTTAAGTGTTTTACATTTAAAAAAGGTTTTGTTAAGGCACCGTATTACGACCGCTCCTAATTACCTGGGTCATTGGCCTCTCATCCCCAACCAATCAAATCATTTCCACATGCCGCCTGTGCTCTCATCTGTCACTTGCTTGCCCATTAAACAGTCTCCATACTTTTTCATTTCCCATAAATTAAATATAATATCTTTTATTAATTAATTTTTTTGTCTTGAAATTAATAATTCCTCTCCTCCATTATTCCAAAATATCTTATACCATTTTGCCTTTATAAACCCCGCTCTCTCTTCCCCATTTCCATACCCACCTCTCGAACCCCAACCAAACCTCAAAGATGGGCATGCGCCTGTTTAGATCATCAGCAGCCATGTTCGTGCTCTTCTTTTTGGCTTTTACCTTGTCCTCTGCCTTGGACATGTCGATCATATCCTATGACCAAACTCATGCTCCCAGATCCAGCTGGAGGACCGACGACGAGGTTATGGCTATATACGAGCAGTGGCTGGCCAATCACGGTAAGGCCTACAACGCTTTGGGGGAGAAGGAAAGGAGGTTTGAGGTTTTTAAGGACAATTTAAGGTTTATTGATGAGCATAACTCGGAGAATCGGACATACAAGGTGGGATTGAATCGGTTTGCTGATCTTACTAACGAGGAGTACCGGTCTACGTACCTGGGTGCCCGGTTTGGAAGTAAAAAGAACAGGCTCTCTAAATCCTCGGATCGCTACTCGCCACGCGTCGGGGATTCTTTGCCGGATTTCGTTGACTGGAGGAAGGAAGGTGCTGTTGTCGAGGTCAAAGACCAAAGCAGTTGTGGTGAGTTTTCTGTTTAAACAATTTTTTTATTATTATTATTATTATTATTATTATTATTATTATTATTATTATTATTATTTTGATAGATCGTCAAAAATATTTTCCGATTTATTATCAAATAAACTACCGCACCGCTTTATTCAGAAGAACTCATTTTTGTTGTCTATGGCTGTGGATGACTTTAATATTTGTGAAGACAATTTTGTCCCTTTTAACCTTTTAGTTCCCTATGTGTCGGCAACGTCGTTACTGTATTGCATATTTATAGATGAATCTGATTCGTGCAATTTTTATTTAATTTTAACTGTTAGGAGGTTCAAGCAGGAATTATCATCCAGTAATTTGAGTTGTGAAAATAATCTTATTCCTTAATCTTTGTCAGATTTCAGAACCGGAGGACGTGTTGCTACTAGTAAATTGGTTGAATTATATTGTGTGTTCCATATTAACTGTTTATATTAACAGACACTTTTGAGAAAATTTGAAATTTTTATATAATCAAGAGGATTCAAATTTCAATTTCATTTATTGTAAATTTAGAATAAACAACTATACATTTTTTTTTTTTTGTATTTCCCAATATTTCTGAGTCTTTCAATCCATCGCAATTTAGTCTTAACTATTTATTTTTTTCTAAATTCAAGACTAATTAATGAATCACCAAAAGTGACCGTTAATATGGAATAGAGGGAGTATATGTTTTGAATTTGATATAATGATATTCTTGTTTAATTTTTATGTAATAATGTGGGAATCAGTGTAGATGAGCAATTGTTTATGCGAAGTATAGGTTAAATTGAATATGGTTAGTAATATGTGTTAAATTTTGATGTAAAGGGAGTTGCTGGGCATTCTCAACTATTGCTGCTGTGGAAGGGATTAACAAGATTGTTACTGGCGATCTAATCTCTCTATCCGAGCAAGAGCTGGTGGACTGTGATACTTCTTACAATGAAGGATGCAATGGAGGTCTCATGGATTATGGCTTTGAGTTTATCATCAACAATGGTGGAATTGACTCTGAAGAAGATTACCCTTACCTTGCTCGTGACAGCAGATGCGACACATACAGGGTTGGTCTTCTTACTGACATAATGAATAACAAGAAACATTTTTTTTTGCAAAGATTTCTTTCTTACTCGTTAATCTTTCATGCAGAAAAATGCCAAAGTTGTTACAATTGATGATTATGAAGATGTTCCTACCAAAAGTGAGGCTGCATTGCTAAAGGCAGTTGCAAATCAGCCTGTGAGCGTTGCAATTGAAGCAGGCGGCAGAGAATTCCAGTTTTACGAATCAGTAAATTTTTTCTATTGCCTTATTTTTATCTATCACAAGCCGAACAATTCCTTTTCCTTTTTTTTTGGACTAATTGAGCATATACTTCATCCTTTCAGGGTGTTTTCACTGGAAGATGTGGAACAGCACTGGACCATGGTGTTGTTGCAGTGGGTTATGGTACTGAAAATGGTAAAGATTATTGGCTTGTGAGGAATTCATGGGGTAGAAGCTGGGGAGAAAGCGGCTACATCAAAATGGAGAGGAATATTGCCAGTCCAACAGGGAAATGTGGAATTGCAATAGAGGCCTCTTATCCTATCAAGAAAGGCCAAAATCCCCCCAACCCAGGGCCTTCTCCTCCTTCTCCAATAAAGCCACCAACTGTTTGTGATAATTACTATGCTTGTCCTGAGAGCAACACCTGCTGTTGCCTGTTTGAATATGCTAACTTTTGCTTTGAATGGGGATGCTGCCCATTAGAGGCTGCTACCTGCTGTGAAGACCATTATAGTTGCTGCCCACATAACTATCCCGTTTGTAACATCAACCAAGGGACCTGCTTAATGGTAAGAGTACTTTCATATTAACTTCTATATATTTGTTTTTCTTGATTTAAATTAAATGAATGAAAGGTGGCATGCGGAATTTTGGTTCTCTTTTGCTGATTTTAACTCCTTCAACAGAGCAAGGACAATCCTTTAGGAGTGAAGGCACTAAGGCGCACTCCAGCGAAGCCACATTGGGCACATGAAGGCAAGAAAAGCAGTGCTTAAGCAAGAGTGAGTTCTTTTGCGGCAGTGGATGATAGAATGAAGAAGCGGTAGAAGAGTCATTACCAAATGGTTGATCCTCTCCTTCTTGGTTATTATGAAACTGCTCGACTTTAAGATAAGCCCAAGACTGAATGATTTACTAGAAAGTTGCTCTGATTATGTATATAGAGCTCTTCCTATTTAGCGTATTGCATTTGAAGAACAGATTCATCAGCTTGCCCTATCCATTGTGAATTTTCCATCATTTAGCAATTGGCTTTGATGATTTGGTTTGTCAATTCTAATGTTGTTTGCAATTAGCAAAAGCATCAATAAACCTTTTTTTTTTCTTTTAATCTTTATCTCATCTATATCATATTCAATCCCCAAATAAATTGAAGTCCTATGCATACGATGATTCCCAAATGCGTAACAAAATGATCAACTTTCCTCTTGGTTTATGAGTATAATTAATGCTTGATTCTCAGGCTAACTACAACTACAACATGGCTCGATGATCTTCAAATTCAAAAAGATCTTGATATTTTTGAGATTGTTAAAATCTTGAAATTTCCCTATGCCATCGTATTTAAACAGATTAAGAGTAGGATAAAATCATCAACTTTAGAGCAAATGTCATTATGATGACTTGAAGGATTATTCAACAAATTATAATTCTGTGTGGCTGGAATGTGGTCCAAAATGTAGCCACACTGCTCTAAGAAGGTTTCTAAGTTAAACTCAACACACACACACAAATGCTATATGCTGTTCTGCTCAGCAACTTTGATGAGACCCTGCCTATTTCACAATCTCTTCCACATCTCCACTATCAAGAGTATGTCACATCGTGTAAAATTTGAAGTCCATCCTGCAAATTAACTATTTGATGACTGTAAATGACTTTCTACAGGAGATAGCGGAGAAGCAAAAACAATCTCAAAGTTCTATATTAACATATAAATGCTCAACATGAATTAACTCTTAACAAAAGAAAATTTGTAGAAATAATTTTGTTTATGAATTTAACAATCAGTTAACAATTGCGACCAAGATCAAACTTAATTCTATATGAAATAAGCTGAAGAATTAATAAAATAGAAAATCTGGGACTAATGCATATTGTCACGCACAGTAGAGGTTCAACCGTAATTCTCTAGACTTCTCCACCCAATTCTAGGGTGTTCATTCCCATACCCACAAAGTTCACCGCCGAAGATGCTGCCTGTTTGTTCTACAAGCATGTGGTGAAGTATTGGGGCAAACGATTGTGAGCGATAGATATACTTGCTTCATTGGGAGGTTTTGGATAGGGTTGTTCAAGCTACTAGGGTTCGGGCTCAACTTCACCAAACTGATGGACAAACTGAAAGGGTAAATGCCTTATTAGAGCTATACTTAAGGCATTATATAAGTGTCAACCAAAAGGATTGGGCAAAATTGCTTGATATAGCCTAATTCTCGTACAACTTACAAAAGAGCGAGTCAATAGGTGCTAGTCCATTCGAGATAGCAACGGGGTAGCAACCAATGACTCCAAATACTTTGGCCATTGGGTATAAAGGTCCAACCCTTCGTTCTTTAAGTTTGCCAACATGAGAAGTCCGTTATGACACTAGCATACCTAACGAAGGCCGCTAAGAGAATGAAGAAGTGGGCAGACACAAAGAGAAGGCACTTGGAGTTTGAGGAAGGAGATTTAGTTATGGTGAAGCTCCTTCCACACCAAAGCCGAAGGGTCGCCAATGTGCACAAAGGGTTGGTAAGGCGCTACAAAGTTCTGTTCCTCATCGAGAAGCGTGTTGTCAAGTTGGCCTATCACTTAACTTTGCCTTCACACTTGAAAATGTATCTAGTGTTCCATGTGAGTTTCCTAAAGCCATTTCATATTGATAAGGAGGAACCAAGCCCAAGCGAGTCGAAAAGAGCATCTACAACCATCACTATATCACCCAAATGTAAGGCCGAAGAGATTTTGGCATATCATGTTATTCCAAGGTATCGCACTCATCCAAGCTATGTTGAATACTTTGTTAAATGGAAGGGGTTGCTGCTTAGCAACAAGTTGGGAGCACAAGCTCACCCTTTGGGCCTACAAGGACGTGATCGAGGCCTACAAGAGGGACGCAATGAAGACGTCACCATATTGAGTGAGGGAGAATGTCATGTGCCGTAGAGGTTCGACCATAAATCTCTAGACTTCTCCACTCAATTCTAGATATGTGTAGGGTATTCTACATACTTGTAGAATATTATAGAGCATTGTACATATATGTAGATATTTTCTTGTAAAGTATAGATTTATGTACAGAATTATAGATGCACATTGTGGACCGATAGATCAAATTGATCTTAGTCGTCCATTGAAGAGGTGGATGCCTATAAATACTCCTTAGATCCTCATTTGTAATCATATAAGTGATTCAAGTGTATAGAGACTTGTAAATCTCTCTTAAGTTAATAAAAGCATTCTCCAAGTTTTCATAACTTTGCCTTTCTAAGTTCTTATCATCTTTACTCATTTGCTAGCATTATCTGGCATTCAAGGGAGAGGTTGGCTAGCATTCGATTAGAAAAAGTTTGCTAGTACTGCATGATCGTTGGTAGTGAAAAGACCAAGCCATGATAATATGCTCAAGTAGAAGTACCAGTAGCCCAAAAAGGATAGAGATAGAGCATGGATTTTCAATCCCCAACATTGCTATCCCATTCTTCCATTCAATGAGAAGATGCCCTTGTCATCATTCCAAAGATCAATCTTAATCATGAACGTTGTATTTCACTACTATCCTAACAATAATAAGTTCTTACTAGGTATAAACAGATGACTTGAGGTAGCATAAGTGTTATCCAACTACATAAAACCCAATTATAAATATAATTTGATGATCCTAATTATTTGATATTTAGTGTACTTTCTCCTCCCTAAGACGTCCAAAGCCAATTACCCCATTTTCTAGTTTTGAATTTGGGTTTGTGGAACTGGGTTTTTCTCCATGAGCATTAGTATCTAATGGATTAGAAGACTCCACTTTGGTATTAGCAAATTAACCTTCAGTCACCGTACTAAAAGTATCAATCTTGGCTTTCTAGTTTGTACAGTTAATTAGAGTCATGTCAGCACCGACATAGGAAGGAATCACAGCAGTCAACAGGTAGCTTCGATAGTAAAGCTCTAAGACTGCAAGGCATGATGGGCAGAAGAGGTGGAATTGACCAAATAAATGGCCCTATTGAGCCATTTTATAGGCTATTCCAACCTAAATTCATGGACTTGAAAGGAGAGTCATCTAACCTTTCATTAACAAATTCTCCACTCCAGTTTTTTGGCAATTGTCATCAACAAAGAAAGCTATCTCTTTGCTTTCTCTCATCCGAATATTAGGCTTAAGAACGTAGGGATGTTGGATAGGTAGGTATAACCTTTGTATGACAAAGACTCCTGATATCAAAATTTTATTTTGTATGCAAAACGGTACCGTTTTAATTTTTATATCATGTAACAATTTTTTTTCACATCAGTTCTACTGTGTTTTCCATATTATTATTTTATATTTTTAATGTTTTTTATATCATCGCTACGTAAGCTTGAAGTGAAGTATAGTATACCCGAGATAAGATTTGTTATGAAATCTAAATTACATATAATTAAACTCAATTTTTAAAGAATTGATCATAACTATAATAAAGTGCAAAGTTTGTGATCTTTTTTGTAATTAAGCTAAAAAAATGATTAATTGAACTTGTATTATTTATAATTGGATCAGTTGTACTAATAGTTTGGTTGAACTCAATCTGTTTTGATGCTAATTTCACATTATTTATTGGGAATTTTTCATAAATACAAAAAAAATAAGAAATAATTACAATTTTACCTTGTATTAATATTTTTCTTCCAATTTTACTTAAAAATACTTTCAACAATTACAACAGTATCTAAATCTCAAAATTACTCCAAAATATATCCTAACGGTACATTTTCGGCATACTTTTGGTATATATTAGGGATATATTGGTTCAATTTCTCTAAAAAACAATAAAAAAACAAAAACAGGAACAATTAAATTATTAAAAAAGAATAAGAATAAAATTTAATCAAAATTCAAATTATCATAAAATCTCAAATAAACCATTTGGTATACATTCCGAAATATATTGGGATACTTTAAGTATACATCAAGAATTTTTGGGTATACATTGATGATACTTTAGGTATACCTTGGGAATACTCAAGGAATTCCCTATGAAAAATTCTTTGAGAATATCTTGGATATACGTTAATTGTACCTTTGGAAATTTTATATGAATACTTTGGATATACATTGGAGATACTTTAGGTATATCTTGGAAATTCCTTGAGAAATTCTTAAGAAATTCTTAGAAGGAATTCCCTAGGAATACCTTGGGGATATTTTAATATACTTTTGAGAATTTTATGAAAATATCTTTAATATGCTTTGAAAATATTTTGGATATACCTCGGTAATATTATTAGTTTGGGAATACCATTATCATCTTTTGTAAGGTTGTTGAATCTTAAAAGGCTAGGTTGGCTAATTGTGCCACTTCATCCTCGATTGGTGGTGTTGTATGACAATCACGACATATGGCTGACATAATTTGTGGAATTACCACAGAATTGGCTTGCAAAAACTTCTTTGATTAGAGCATTCATATGATTTTGTTGTTCAAGTCGCCAAGATGCAAATTGAAGATGATATGAAAATTTCAATAGAGCAAGATAGTGACAAAATTTCAATAGAGTAAGATTGAGCTTCAAGACGCAAGAACTGAGCTGCTCCCTTTTTCTTCCCCCTGGCTTCGCCGGCACTAGCTCCTCATCTGCTCATTTTCTTAGTAATTCCCAATTATGAAAAAAATGTTAAGAAATCGGTAAAAATGAAAACGAATTTAGTAAAAATGAAAAGTGTAAAAAAAGAGAGGTAATTTTATAAATAAAATTTAAAAGATGGTGGCTCGCAAAATTTCCTCTTATTTATTTTTTATTTTGAAATTTATCAAAAAAAATTTAAAATTTGTTATATTTGAAAATTTTTATCTTTATATAGTTATAAAAGCCAAAAGTAAGTAATTTTCTGTCTCATAAAAATATTTTGCTTCAATTTTCTTATAAATTAAAAAAATAATTGACATAATTAAATTATATATTTTTCATATACTTCAAATTAATTAAGAAGTAATTGAAAAAATTAAAAATAATAATGCATATTCATTAATGATAAAATACATTAAATAAAAAATTTAAGAAATTAATTAAATTTGTAAAAATGGAGATGAATTATAGATTGAGACGTGAGAAAAACACGAAAGGAAAAAAAGCCTAGGCTTCAAACTCAGAGTTCCGTTATTTGGTGGGTGAATTTCACCCAAACTGTAATAATCCAATTTTTTAAAAATTATTTTAGTTATAAAATAAAAATTAGAAGTAATTTATCTAACAAATAATCTTTAGGCGTGGAATTGAAATTCACCCTTATTTGATTCGAAGCCAATTGAGAGGGGAAAGAAAACACAATGGAGTTCATAGGAATCGATTTGAGCTGCGCAATTGGATCTCTCCGGGACGGTAAGCTTCCTAGTAAGGATTGTTTGCTTCCTCTCATCTCCAAAATACTTGGCTATTGCATCGTCGCCGCCTCCACCACTGTCAAACTCCCTCAGGTATAATTAATTCACTTCGATGTCCTTTTGATTTCAAAGTCCCTTTTTTATTTATTGGTTGATTAATTGTTAAAATTCTGTTTTTTCCCCTTAAGGTAATTTTTTCTTCTGTTTCGTATCGTAGATATTGAAAATCTTGAAGCATAGAAGTGTCAGAGGACTTAGTCTTGTGGGTTTTGAGCTTGAAGTTGTAGGATATACTATAGCTCTTGCTTATTGTCTTCACAAAGGTCTTCCCTTTTCGGCTTTCGGGGAATTGGCATTCCTTTTGATCCAAGGTTTGTTTTCTTCTCCCTCTCTTTAGCTTCTCATTTGTGATGTCAGTGTTAGAAAATAGACTTTAGGGAGTGTGATGGATTATTAACGTTGCTTGTTTGGAATAGATATGTTGGCGATGAAGTGGAATAAATATGTTTAGTGATTGAGCTTAATAAGATTAATTTGATTCCTAATAAATTGGTTTTCTCGACAAATTCAATGCCACTTGCTTAAGCTAGATTTTCGTGTGAAAAGCTTTTTCACAATTTCTGCTTGCTTTGGGGTAATTGGGTTAGTTTGGCCAATTTGATATATCTTCTCCACAGCGAAATTATATTGCATTTTTTAGAGCTCATACTGTATCTCAAAAGACTTGATACACTTTTTTTTTTTTCTGCTGAGTACCCTTCTTCTTTTGATTGTATCTTACAGGCATAATTTTAGTAGCCATTATCTACTACTACTCACAACCTCTGCCAGTCTTGTCATGGATCAGGCCATTACTGTATCCTATATTGTCTATTGTTGTGAAATTACTAATCGCTAGAATCATAAAGTGAATTCAAAATTTCCCTAATATTATGTTTCAGATATTGTACCGTAGCACCAACTGTTTTGGCTGGTCAAATTGATCCCATTTTATTTGAAGCTCTCTATGTAAGTAGCTCTTTTAATATCCAGTCTGCAATTAGCATACTTATTGGTATTTGCACCATCTCATTTCTCTTCAGTTGAGGTTTTCTTTCTTTATATCTGAAAGTTATCTGATGTTGAACAATATTTTACAGGCATCCCAGCATGCAATCTTCCTCTTTGCCCGTATCCCACAGATATGGGAAAACTTTTCTGTGAGTTGAAGCTTGGATGCTACTATTTTCTGTAAATGTTAAGATATTTCTAACGGGACCTCTCCTCTTTGAAACAATTAACTGTATGCATATCTAGTTTTTAGTATTGCAATAATTTGAGAATTTTCCATTCTAAATCACTTCATGTAGGACGAGAATATTTATCTCTGTTTTCAAGTGTATTATTATCCCTTCTATTCATGACCGTTTCTTAAATTTTTATGTGTATGTGCAAGCTTTAGGGAGGACTAGTACTTTCAATGCTTATATAATCAGTTATGTTTGTGTTCTCATTCTTTGCTTAGCAGAAGATTGTCCTTGATAATGTGTTTGTTGCAAGCACACTTGTTCATCTTAAGCTTGTGTTCATTAACTGCACACTGATTTGAACAAACTTGGTGCCCTGGAGCTGGTATTAAAGGAAACCATGCAGAATTGGTAAAGGAATATATATATAAGAGTTTTTAACTTAATGCTAAATCAGTTGTCCCCTATTACTAATGAAAGCAGTTATGAATCTTTGTGATCAAAAGAGAGTAATCGGTTCCCTTATTTGTTTTGTTTGCTTTGTCCAGTATGGTCTTTTACCTGTAAGATTCTCAATGGCATTTTTTATTCTTTCCCAAAAACTTGGCTACTTTTATATTGTAACTGACAAAAATATGTATCATCTGCAGAACAAAAGCACCGGGGAACTCAGCTTCTTGACATGTTTTATGAATTTTGCTGGTTCTATAGGTGAGTTGTATAGTTTATTGAATTAATCATAGTATGCATGTAGACCTTGCCTTGTGTATATAAAATTGTGATTTCCCCTGATTTCTTGCAGTGAGGGTTTTTACCAGCATCCAAGAAAATGCACCAACAACTGGTATCCTTGTCAATGTTCCCATCTGTAGTTAGTTTTACGGCTGACTTGCATGTTGATTCTAGGAAAACCACCTTTAATTGTTATCCTTATCATATCCTTGCCACATCCTTTCATCACAGGTAAAGAAAAAGAAAAATCTTTATCTTTATAGGTTCATTAACTGCACACTGCAAAAAAAAAAATAAAAAAAAAATAAATGCACGTAAGAGATGCATTTGGTCATTTGTGTTGTTTATGGACCAATGTGAGTGAATGGGAGACTATAGGCGTGAACTTTCTAGTATTATCTTAATATGATCTTACTTCATATATTACCATCTAGTTAAATCTAAAAATTAGCATCAACCGGAATTAAATTCAATATAGTTAATTTATTTTTCTCAGCCCCACCCTTAGCTGAACAAGCTACGTTCCAAGAAAGCATTATTTACACCCTGCTGATTATTCACCAATTGTTGCGACTCTCCTGAGCCATCTAAGTTAATATTTCTGTCTGTTCAGTTAATTTATTTCCTTAATTATCTCAAGTTGTTATGGGCTCTGCTCTTGGTGTGGTTACCAATAGTACCATTCTAAGTCAGATTATTTTGTACCGAAAGAAAGAAGTCCAAAAGGAAAAGAAAGAGAAGTGAAAGGGGAGCCGTGCCAAAGCAAGCTTTGCTTCAGTTGAACGGAGGCTGCAAGTGTGGCAACTGTTTAAGGCCTCGGATTCTTTGAAATTTAAATGAAAACAAGATATTATTTTATGCAAGTGTTGTAGGGAGGGGAAACACGTATTAGACAAATGCATAAACAAGATATGATTTTTAATTTTTATTTGATACGAATGTGAAACAAACAAGAGATGATCAGTGTTACAAGGAATATTTGTTTTCATCTGCTTTTAGTTGCGTGAATCTGTTCTGTTGATTGTTATTTACCTATCTTTAAATGCCACTGCTCTTGTTCAGTGCCTGTTATCATAGTTTTTGTTTTAAGAAAACCTTGAAATTATAGAAGAATATGTACAACGACTAGACATCGAAGTAATATAGACAGCTTGAATTGGAAAAAAAAAAAATCTGATACCTATTCAATCTTTAATAATATATTCTACACGATTTGAATTGTTGTGGCTGGTAACTGCCAAGTGCCAACCATTAAAATCCTAGAGCCAGATGGATGATGGCATCCTTGTTATAGAGCTGAATTTTTAGATAAACTATGTCTATCGTATTATCGATACACTAATCCAATTATTAAATGATATATATATATATATTACATTTATTTCAACTAATAAAAATAAAACAATTAAATGCATATCAATGAGTCATTGGATTAATTTATGGATGTCATGATATGTATAGTCTATCTAAGAATTTATCTATAGAGTTGATAATTTTTAATACGATACGATTAATTGATATGAAATGATACAAACTTAGATAAATATGGATTTGAGCTAAATGAATATGTGGTATAATTGTATCAACACGATTAAGATATAGAAAAAATCGTATCATAAATGAATTTTAATGGTAAATCGATTAAAAATATTTAATTATTTTAGTATTATTTAAAATTCAAACTATATAAAATATTTAAAAATATATTATAATATTTTTTAAATATATATTTATATATGAATAAATTTATAATATATTTTGTTAAAATTAATTATATTAGTATATTGTACATATAAATAAATATTGTATAGCTATTATTTTTGTATAATATTAATATTATGTTTAGATGAATTACTATATAATTATTATATACTTCTTAAATTATATTTAAATAAATTAAAATATAATAGTTTGTATTGTGTATAGTAATAATTTTCAATTTGAAGTTTTTTTAATAAATTATGTATTGCTTTGATTATGTGTGGGATTATTTTTTCAAATATTATTTTAGTTTTAATTTAATATTCATGTTTCGTGTATAATTGTGTCTCGCATTGTGTAATGTATACATGTTAAACACATTTAGTTAATTATATTTAATCGTTTAGTATTGTATAACGTGTATATATTTAGAGTATTCCAAACAATGCTCTCTATTTCACTCCCCATTGTATTATAAAAAATTTACTCTCTATTTTAGTTTGTCGTGAAAATTATGTGCACTCCAACAATACTTTTTATCTCACTCTTTATTTTAAATTTGTATTAATAAATATAAAAAAAAGATAAAAAGTAAGAGAAAAAAAAAAGAGAAAAAACAAAAGAAATGAAAAATAGATAATAAAATATTATTTAGGAACTCTTCGTGGCTATTGGAGCATCCCAACAATATTTTTTATTTCATTTCTTATTATATTATAAAAAATTCACTTTATATTTTAGTTTGTATTGAAACTATAATAGTACTTCTTATTTCACTCCGTATTTTAATTTTTTATTAATAAAACTATATAGAAAAAAATGAAAAAAGAGTAAGAAAAATAAAGATAAAAAAATAAAAGAGAAATAATAAAATATTACTTAAGAGTTTTTTTGTGCCTCTTAAATATGAGAAAGGATAATGTACAGTTTAAGGAATGGGATAACTAAGGAAGACGATAGAGAGGCTGTTGAAAGACATAAAACTCTCTAAATATAGATAAGGAAGGTAATAGTATACCACTCATTACCCTTCTGTATACACTGTCATATACCAAGGGGATAAATAGTGTTACGGTTTATAAAATCGATAGCAAAATATTATATCATATATAAAATACTATAACATATTTTCGAGTAAAAAAAGATATAAAACAAAAATACATGCAATACAATATCAAATTCACTCTCTAATTACACTCTCTTGTACAAAAATATTTAATTTTTTTTATTTACATTAGTAATACTATAATAACAAAATATATAAGAAAATATTAATTTGTTCATAATGGTTACCACTGCTGTTCGGCTCTATACTGTAGGGCCCATTATTAGAGACTTTATATATACAATATTTGTCGCTTTATCTTCATTTTAAACATGCGCGAAAGAAAAAAAAACTTTTGCACTGAGTTATATAAGTCAATGATACAGTCATTTATAGCAAATGTAAAATATAAAATCAATCATAAATTCATAAAAATTTATTCTCATGCCAATATATTAAATCATCATACACAAATAATAGAAAAACGAGAAGTACATATTATTTCATAATCTTATGAAATCCACTAGAGATAAAATAATTTAAATAAATTATATCCTACGATTCCAAGAAACTCACTGGATTGAATATATATATTATACGACTGCAAAAAATCTACCAAACTGTAAAGTATCACATATGACCATGAGAAATTCACTAGGCCAATATCTATATTGGCATGTCAATAACTCTTTAGACTGTTTATTAATATATCAACTAAAATATCAAATTCTCATCAAATACAAATTTTCGTTTTAGTATTTAAGAAAATAAGGCATATATATATATATATTGTCCTAATATTTGCTATAAATAATTATTTCTCAATTTCATATTCATCAATTAATCCATTTAAATCAAAACTTCCTTAATATCATATTTTAAACATTTAATAGTTAAAATTATAAATTATTGTATAGACCTCAACTATCACTTACCAGTGTCTACCGATTCCTTTTGCCGGTCCACTCTTGGTGCCAGTCTTGTAGATACACATGAATAACAAATATTTTTTAATTAATTATAAAGTCATCTTTAACATATATTATATTGAAAATAAGATTTTCCAATTATTTTCTGCTCTCTCATATATCATAATCTCATATTAATATTATTTTTCTTGTTACACATATTTAATACATCAACATGTTTCCTCGTCCAACCAAAATTTTTCCAAAATTTTTTTATTTTTTTAACATTTTATTTTCCTTATTTTCTTCTTCTAAACTATTTTTCTCATTTTATTTTTATTTTTTCTCTAAAAATCTATTTGTTCACTTAAAAATTCCTATTAATTCAACAAATGCTTTAAAAATTTCAAATAAATTCTTATAATCACTTTAACCTTTTTTCTTGCATTTTCCATCACTAATGTCACCAAAATAATATTCAATAATTAGGCCAAAAATCTAAAAATTCTATTAAATATTTCATCAATTCCAAAAATTATCTTCCACTTTCAAATACTTCATTTAACTCCATTTTTCATCATTTTAAGGTACAAATCTTTCCCAGTAATTTTTCACGGTGTGACCACAAATTTTCTAATACTATTTTATTTTATTTTTTAAATATTTTATTTTTCTTATTTTTTCTTCTCCAAACTATTTTTCTCATTTTATTTTTCATTTTTCCTTTTTCTCCAAAAATCCATTTTTCCACTCAAAAATTCATATTAATTCAACAAATGCTTTAAAAATTCCAAATAAATTTCTCTAATCACTTTAACATATTTTCTTGCATTTTCCATCACCAATTTCACCAAAATAATATTCAATAAATTCTAATAAATTTTTCAATAATTAGACAAAAAATTATCTTCCACTTACAAACACTTAATTTAACTCTATTTTTCGTCATTTTAAGGCAAAAATCCTTCACAATAATTTTTCATGGTGTGACCAAAAATTTTCTAATACTATTTTATTTTATTTTCCTTATTTTTCCTCCTCCAAACTATTTTTCTCCTTTTCTTTTCATTTTTCTTTTTTTTCCTCCAAAAATCTATTTTTCCACTCAAAAATTCTTATTAATTCAATAAATGCTTTAAAAATTTCAATAAATTCCTATAATCACTTTAACTCATTTTCTTGTATTTTCCATTACCAATTTTACCAAAATAATATTCAATAATTTTTTTAATAATTAGGCCAAAAATCAAAAAATTCTATTAAATATTTCATCAATTCCAAAAATTATCTTCCACTTCCAAACACTCTATTTTTGTCATTTTAAAGTACAAATCATTCAAAATAATTTTTTCAAAAAATCAGCCATAATTATGGAAAATTTCTAAAAATTCTACAAAAATTCATAAACATTTTTTTCATCAATTTTTCATCATATCCATCTTAAGTCTCATTTTACTCACTTTCCATTTTTATTTAATTTTTTCATAATTTTTTTACAAAACTCTAACTCTTTTTTTTCACAAATTTAACATCAAATACACCACTAAACCAATATCTATTTAAAATAATCATCCAAATCAACTTAAATCTATGGAAATTTGAAAGAAAAGTGAAGAAAATTTTACCTCTAATTTTCTTGAAATTTTTGGCCAATATATGATTTTTTTCTAAAAATATTTTCTTCACTCCTACTTAGTTCATTATACTTCCTTATACTTAAATGATGGTAATTTGTGAGAAAAAATTGAAAAAAATCTAAGGGAAATGCTATGGTGGTCGTGCAAAGGAAGAAGAAGATGATGATGAGTTTTTTTTTTTTATGTGATGAATTTGTTGAATTTTTGTCAATTTTTGACTTTATATACTTAATTAGTGCTTAATTAATCTCAATTAAACTTAATTCTTGCTCCAATTGGTCAATTAAAATTAATCAAGAAGATAATTTGGATTTTATCCAAATTAATTCAAAAGAAACATTGACTTTGGACTTTTTCCACCAACTTTCCAATTTTTTAATCTAGTACTTGAACAAATTTATTTTCTTAAATTCCATATCCCAAACGATATTATCTCCTTAAATTGAACATACCAATATTCTCAGAAAATTTTTTTCTTTGAAATGGCCTTCCCGATTTTGCAAAACGATTATCAATGCAAAAATTACATTTTTATGATTTAATCCTTTTTCTAAATTATACCTATAAAAATTTATCTTAAGTTCAATTTCTAAATTATCAGTTTTATAAATCTTAAAATTCAATTGTGATTACGTTAACATCATTGCAATAGTAAACGCATCTCTAACTTCAAGTTGGAGAATCGGATTGTAAATCTATACCAGAAATATTATTTCCACAAATCGAAGCAATTAACATTAAAATATCTGCATATAACTTCACCTATGATCTTAAAATATTATTCTCTATATTTTGATATGTTTAACTCGAATTCCCACCACCAGGCGAAAACCTTATATTTTCGGCTAGGTCTATTGCATTGATTTACGTACATAATACAAAATTGTAATATTTCATCAAATTAACTCGATATTCATACTAAAGATCATATTATCATATTAAATTAGATTTTTCACACTTATATGTCTCTATTTACACTCTGGTCGGTATTATACTGTAATACAAACGACATCAATACGCATATATGGTTAGGGTCTAGATCGTGACGTGACAGATAGGGAGGCTGATAGAAATGCTCTTAAATATGAGGAGAGATGATATATTTTAGAATGTAAGATAAATAAGAAAAAAAATAAGTAGGTTGTTGGATAATATAAAACTCCCTAAATATAAATAAGGAGAAAAATAGAAAAATTATTGGAGATACTCTTAGACACTCGTATCTAATCGTAACGTATCGTGTTAGTACAAATTTTAACTGTATCATATCAGTATTTTAATTTTTAACATAATTAATTAATTATATCATATTTATATTTAGCATAATCGTATTATATATAAAATAAAACATAATAAAATTAGACACAGCAAGCAGGAATTGTCAGCTTTTCTTGAAGTTGAAAAATGCAGCGAAAAAGCATGCATGATTGGAGGCAAAACAATTTTGATCTTCGCTTGACCATTCAGATAAAGATAATAATAATAATAATATAATAATAATAATATCACTCACTCAGCAACCTATTCATTAAAGCACAAAAATTCAGGTAAATTAGCCAGACAGTTTCTCTATTATATAAATTATTATAGTTCAGTATTTTAATAATTATTTTAGTTATAAAATAAAAGTTGAAATAATTTTATATTACAAATAATTTTTAAAGTACTGAATTATTACTATTTATATAATTGAAATACTGTCGAAATAATTCACTCTAGAAATTTCCGTTGATTTTTAGAAAGAAATGGTTACAGCCACGATAGAGTAAAATTGCCATCACCGCATCTATTATTTATA
The DNA here is from genome assembly GCA_949630135.1 of Balakata baccata. Taxonomy (NCBI): domain Eukaryota; kingdom Viridiplantae; phylum Streptophyta; class Magnoliopsida; order Malpighiales; family Euphorbiaceae; genus Balakata; species Balakata baccata. Next base: position 51,775 of record CATIWF010023902.1, on the reverse strand, counting down.
TTGTAACAAATGTTCTTTAAAGGTATTATTATATAAAAAAAATGCCTAAAAATGCCTATAGAACTGAAAGATACCAATTAGAAAAAAGAAAAGGAAAGAAAGAGAAAACAGTCTTCATATGGAAACCCATCAGGCAACCACCCATTTGTTCTAAACACCATCATCATCCACGAAACTATAATCATCGTGGAATTTTACAGGCTCGTATTCTGTTTAGAAGGACAAATTAACAGCAGACTTGATTGTCGCATCAGTCCCAAACAATTCAAGACCGCAGGCCGGCGATCACTTGAGTTAACCAATTGGCAATTTGCAACAACATTTCTTCAGAATGCGACAGATGATGTTTCCTCCGCCATTTGGCAGGAAGAGATGCAAAATACTAAAATATCTAAAACAATGAAACATTCCACTTGTGCATTTTCTTCGGAGATAACAGCTACATTAATTGGTTGATAAAGAAAAATTGAACCATCCCCATCTTGCAAATCCATCCAAAGAATTTCTGTATATTAAAATCAAGAAATTAGCATTTATGTTGAAGATATTCACCGAGCAGCAATGAAGAATTCTATGCTAACGCAAACCTTATTCCACTCGTTAAATTTAATGCACCTCACAATTTCAAACAAGAAATAGGATCTATCAGTTTCAGATTCTGGTTTTCTAGGCAACAATCTGATCTTCTAACTAAATTCTATTCCCCCTTAATCTCCGAGACAAAAATCCTGGGGCAAATACGAAGGTAGTACAAGGAAAAGTGAAGTTTATGAGCATCACAGTCAGAAGGTGAGAACTACCTAAAAACCAAGCAGAAAGTGGAACTACATTTAAAAGGTTTGCATAATCCAGTAATAGCATAAACAAATATACTGATGTCAGACCAGAAATCATAATAATCTTTCATTTCTATGGTGTTTTGCAGAGCCTTTGTGCAAGTTTAAGATTGTGCACGTGTCTGTACAACCCAAATAGTTTGCTAATACACTGCAGATCACCAATAGAGAATCATTCCAATTCACCTCGACTTACTACTGATTAAGAGAGACATTGTCAGATGACTCACTATTCACAAATACATGAACTTCCTGGAAACTAAAATTCAATCATGTAACAGTTTCACACTTCTGCTCAAGCTGGAAATCGCAGTTTCTCAGCCCAAACTTAAACATCTCACATACGCAGCCAGAAAGCACAATAATGGCCCAACAACAGAGTTAAACATAGTTTGAACAATCTTAAAACCGAAGTTGCATAATGGTAATAATTTGCTTATTATAAAAGAATTAAAATGAAGAAAATTAACAGATATATAACACAATGTCTATGCGTATTAAGCAAGTGCAAAATCATACTATAACACTCTTTCATGTGCTATGGAACTTGCCATGTAACATAAAACCAAAATGAACATCAATTTAAGCAAAGGTAGAAATTATAGTTTCAGACAATGAAGATTCAGTTTAAAAGGCAAAAAACAGTAAGCCAATATCAAATTGAATACACAAAATATGGAATTGAACGCGATGCAATCATGCAAAACAATTGAAGCAGATCGAGATCAAGGACTTGTTTTTCCGCTCAGCAGCTTCTAGTGTCCTTAATCTAATCAACTTCGAGAACTGCTATTACCACTTGACCACCTTCTCAAAGTACAAGCCACTAAACTTCTCCCACTCAAAAGTCCTAATCTTGACTTGAATGATGTTGATCGCCCAGCACTGCTTGAAGCAATAGGCGCTGTGGACAATTGGCTAGGACCTGGAGTAAGTTCAACTCCGTTTTCCTGTGCCCCACCATCACTAGCACTTGCATCCTGATGCTCAACTTCACCGCTATCTAAATTCACAGCTAAGGATCCCCTACTTGCTCTTAACCAATCTGCAGCCTCACAAGTTACCCCTCGACATTTCTTCACCTTCACTTTGACCAGATTAGGGCATCCACTTGCAATCGCTTCCATTCCATGATCTGAGACAGGACAACTTTTAATGCAAAGTTTTTTCAACGCTATACATTTGGCTGCAATACAAGAAATCTCTGCGTCACCGACAGTATCACTGCCACACAGTGCTAATCGCTCCAGATTTTGGCAATTCGAAGCTACCATTTCTAGGCTATTCTTTGTAGGATTGACTCCAATAAGCACCAATTCTTGCAAATTGGGGCAATTCCTCGCAACTGCTTTTAATCCATCATCACCTATTCGATTTGCCTTCCACCCATCAATATGAAGCTTTCTTAGTAGCTTACATCGCTCAGCGACGGAAACTAAACCTAAATTGGTGCACTCTGGGGTTTTGACAAGGTGCAAAATCTCTAGATCCAAACAATTTGATATTGCCGCGAGGCCAACATCGCTTACCTGGAGCCTCTCGAGATGGATCTCGACCATACTTGTGACCCGATCCGCAATTACTTGAAGTAGCTTGTCCCAATCACCAGAGCATCTGAAAAGCTTCAAAGTTCTAAGATTCTTTGATCCCATTATAAGCGGACCAAAACACTGTCCATTATAAAGCTCCTTTAAGCAAATCGTTTTGAGAGAAGAACCGGCCAAACCTGGCCCAATCGGCTCAGCCGCTGCTCCATCGGTCATTCCGCGAAGCCGCTTGACGGACAACTCTTCAAGAGATGCACAGTTATTAAAAACCGCGTTCATACCTTTGGCTCCAAACGTGCATGATCCACACGAAAGCTTCTTCAACGCCTTACAATTCTTCGCAAAAGCTGCCATGCCAGCGTCGGTAACGTCGCGGCAAGAGCGAAGCTTGAGGCGAGTGAGGTTCCGGCAACGGACAGAGATTGCTTCAAGCGCTTCATCGCCGATGCTGACGGATCTGCGGTCACATTTAAGAGCGAGTTTTGTCACGGCATCGAAACGAGAGAAGAGAGCAGGAATCATAGGGAAGAGATCTGATTGCGCGTTGAGAGAAAGCCGGTGGCGGCTCTGTCCCTCGATTCTCAGCCACCGACGGCACACCATAGAGCAACGTTTACGATCGCTGGAGCTAAGAGACTGGAAAATGCAAGCCAAACACTCATCAGGTAGATCGGAGATGTAGTCGAGTGCTAAATCAATAATATCACATTCACTAGGTTCTTCAGGTTGCATAGGGGAAATCAGGGCCGTTGATTTGGCTTTAGACCGATGACTATGGTTAGAATCGCGCCGGCTCAATACTGCGGGGGACGACGATGACTGGCCCATCCACGTAAGACAACAGATACGGACGGATGTGATTTGCAGCCAGAGGCTTGAACTACTTGTCCTCGCCACCACCGGACTGGAGGTTGGAGCTGCTACTTTCTTAAACACGTTGATTGGAGTTTTTTTCTTCTATGAGATGCTGAGCGATGGACCTGAAATCGGATTTCATTTCCCTTTTTTTTTTCTTTTTTCCCACTTTTTTAGGAGTTTTTTCCTTTTCTTTTTTATCTTTTGAACGGAATAGGATTCTCGCCTCTGAGTTTATATACAGAGAGAACGTTCTCACGTGGTACTGGTAGCCGTGGAAAACAACTTCCTCTTTTTCTTTTACTTTTCAATCACACGCCCTTCGATTTTTCAGATTTTCAAACAAGCGAGGAGATTTATGAGTAACGTATGATGTCGTTCTCTTGGAATCATTTTCCGTGCGCCATTATTTTTCCTTCACCTTTAAACAAACTTTATTTATTTTATTTTTTTATTTCGGTGTAAGGAATATTTTTTTTTAATTTCTTATAAATTATTTTTTTTAATTTTATTTGAAAAAATATTTATTTATTTATTTTTATTAAAAATAATTTTCAAAATTTAAAAAATTAAAAATGTAAACAATTTTTCTAAACTCAATTTCAAACGGATCTTATTTGTTGCTTAATCATCTTCATGGAAGGCTGTTTAAAAAATGAAAATAATTTCATTTATAAACAAATTATGGCATTTATTTTCTATTAAATGAATATTAAGGAATTATTTAAATTAAGTTTGATGTAAAATCAAAATAGTTATTTGCTTTTTCTATTTGTTTCAATACGGTACGGAATCATAAGCTGATTTCCTTTGAAGTTGTTTGATTGCAAAATTCCTGAAATTTAAATTAATATTAGTATTTGAAGTTATCCGATAAATTATAGAAAATAAAGAATAATAAAATGATAAATAAAAATACATTCCTAAATTTAAAATAGAGTATACAATGTAGAACATAATATAATAAATAAAAATAGATCATTTTGGAGTCCCAAAAAAATACTGTCATTTTCAATTTTAAATTAAATCTAATTTCAATGAAAATAATATGAATCAATCAATTTTGCATCGCAATTTTTCAGTTTACATCCCAGTATTTACATATTTAAATTCAATTTTTCAACCATTAGGTTAATGACAATAAAATTATAATACCTCAGTATTCAATGTATTTTCTCAAGTGATAATGCATACTTGTTATAAATACCAAACACTTTAATTATTTTATGAATTAAAATTAAATTTTAGCAGCTAAATTATAAAATTTTTTAAACTAGCTGTTGATCGCTACAGTAGAATAATAACAGTCCGACCATGGGCGGACCCATGCACGACCCAACTGAAATATATTTTTTTTTTTTCATATTATATATAAATTATAATTTGATTTCCATTTTTTTACTTTTTTTTTTTTTTATCAACTTCTATTTTTTTTACTATTTGGTTATAACTTATTTATATGAGTAAGCAAATTTTGATTGATTACTTGTACATTAATGTTAACCAAATGTAATTGCGCTGAATATAATTTTTTTTTAATTCCGAAAAATTTTTAGATAGATCATGTGTATCAAGTCATTCGGAAATCTACTCAATCATATTGACATGTATGTATATTGTCTTTATATCAGCTAATTAAAATAAAAAAATTAAATGCATGTTATTGTATGATTGGATTGATCAACAGATAATGTAATAGATTTGGTCTACCTAAAAATTTCTCTTTAATTCAAACCCTTGTTGAAAAATTCTTTTAACCAATAATCTTATAAAAGCGACTTAATTTGTGACATCCTTAAATAATAATTAAAAAAAATAATCAAATCAAATGTTTGATTTATTACATTGAAAATAATATTTTTTTTATCATATTTATGAAGAAACTGTTTTACAATATTATTAAAATATAAAAACTTTAAAAAAATAATTGTAATTGGTGACACATGATATTAAAATTTATTATTAAAATATTTTTATTTTATTATTTAATCTTGATTCCACTAAAATTGGTTCAATATTATTCAATAGTAACTTATATAATATGATTGATAGAGTTATAATAATTGTTTTAATTTTATTATAATTAATACAGTTATGGTGTGTAGTTTTAATCTATTATAATTGATAAAATATAATAATAATAGTTTATCTAAATTTAATAAATTAATTAAAAAAACTAATTAAATTGAACCGAATAAAATTAAAATATTTCAATCAAGTTAGATTCGGTTTTAAATATTATTCAATTCGGTTCGATTTAAAACTGAACCGATTGAATGTTCACTCTTAAACAGGAGTGGCAACGGGCTGAATCAGGATTGGATTTTATTCTTTCCGTTACTGTTCCCATTAATAAATTTATATCTATGTCCTTGCCCCATATTCATACGGGGAAATAATATTAATCTCCATCTCCCGGCCCAAATAGGATCAGGTATTCTCAAACAGAATCAGATATATCCGCTATATTTTTTAACTTAATTATATTTGATAAATTTATTTAAATTATTAATTTAATTCTCATCAAAATAAATCTAAAATAAGAGCAAACTTTATAAAAGATTCAATATTTGAATTTTTAATGTTTTATAATGAAAATGACAATATTAATCAATATGTGAATATTATTATTATTTTTAATTTATGAATTACAAATAAATGATAATTATAAATAAAACTATAACATTTAATCTAATTTTTAATATAATGTCCAAAAAACTGACATCGAAGAATAAATACTTAATATATTTAGAGTTATATAATATATATAATTTTTATTATTATTATATATAATAAATATTGAATCATTTATACTATAATTGTTGTTGGCCCTTCCTTATATCTTATCATTTCTCCACCCCTGCCCATATCTATAATTAAGTAGAAAAAAACTTAAAGAATAAATTTTGCAATATTAGAATAAAAAAAATATTAGAAATATAATTCAATAATTAATTTTTCTCATTCATATACATAACAAGTTAAGTTTTTAAAATTTACTTGCATAGTAAAATATAATTTTCTTTTATATTAAAATATAAGAATCAAATATAAAACAAACATTAGTATTAAAATTAAATGTGACTTAATTATCAAGTAACTAAAATTAATTTACTGGATAAGATTATTATTATTATTATTATTATTTAATAATGATGAGTCCAATTATTAAAAATTACGCGCATTGCATGTGGATGATTAAGAATAAGGGGAACATAAAAAATAATAGTAAAAATACTTATTTACTATATCTATTTTATATATGATTCTTATTAATAGACAAATTAATAATTTTCATACGAGTTATAATATGAATTCAACATCTAATAATTACATGCAAGACACGTTAATGAAAAATTATAATCATCATATCATCATACTACATATAAAAGTTGGAATATGGGGACATATAAGTTTAAAATGAATGAAAAATTAATTTAATAAAAAAATATTATGAAAGCACAGTAAAAAAAATAACAATAGCATATTGTCATTCAAAATACAATAATAATGATAAACTAAATTACAATCATACACGTAACATATAATATGAATTTCAAAATACCAATTCTTATAAGTTATTTAAGAAGTTATAATTTGTTAATAATTTTTATATAATTTAATAATTAATTTATTTTAATCATATACAAAATGAGTTAAATTTTTAAAATTTACTTGCATAGTATAATATAATTTATTTTTATATAAATTATAAGATCAAATATAATTAACAACAATTAATATTTAAATTAAGAATGATTTAATTATATGATAATTAAAAGTAAGTAAAATTAATTTGTTGGATATTATTATTATTTAATAATAATGTGTCTAATTATTAAAAATCACTTGCATCGCACATGGATGATTGGAAATGGAGAAACAAACAAAATAACCGTAAAATACTTATTACATCTATTTTATATATGTCTTTTAATAATGGATAAATTAGTAATTTGAAAATAGGTAAAATTACCATAAAATACTTACTATCTCAATTTTATATATGACTCTTAATAATAGATAAATTAGCAATCTTCATTTAAATAATAATACGAGTCCAATATCTAATAATTACGTATAACGCAATTGTATTAGTTAATAGGTTTAATTTTTTCATTTAATAATTTAATTTATTAGTGAATAATATTAATAATTCATTAATTAGAAGTCTAATTCTATTATTAATGTTTATTTAATAATGACGAATTTAATTATTAAAAACCAAGGCACGGTAAAAAAAATATAATAGATAAAATAATTTATATATAGTAAATAAATTAATAAACATAATTGACAAGATAATTAATGGGGCAAATAATATGATGTGATTTTTTTTATATATCGTATGATATAAAAATCAAATATAATTAAATATTAGTATTTAAATTAAATGTGACTTAATTATATAATAATCACAAGTAACTAAAATTAATTTACCGGACAAAATTATTATTATTTATTTAATAATGATGAATTTAACTATTAAAACGTGGAGACAGATAAAATAATGGTAAACCAATCATTTCAATTATGTTATATATAACTTTTAATAATGAACAAATTATTAATTTGATGGAATTTGAGATAAACATACACTTTTATAATTCGCTATAAATAAAATATCATAATAAACAAAACAAATTAATAAAAAAATTAAATAATAATTAATGACGAATCCAATATCTAATAATCACGTGCAAGCATACAAACTTAATTATATTAGTTAATTGAGTTAATTTTGTCATTTAATTATTAGTGAATATAATTGACAATTCATTAATTAAATTATTTTATTATTTATTAAACTAATTAACTTTAATATTAATAAGTAATAAAAAATAATAAAAATGTGCTATAAGTAATAAAAATACAGTAAATAATAAAGTTTAAAATGATGAATAATAATATTCAAGATAATGAACAATTAAGTTTAAAATGATATATAATTAAAATATAAACATTAAATTTATAAGTGATAAATATACGATAAATTATTAAATTTAAAATAATAAATAATTAAATTTATAATAATAAACAATAAAATTCAAATGATAAACAACCACAATCACAGAATTATTTGATTCCACATTATTTATATTTTATTATTTAATTTTGATTATAGAATCAAATGCAATACTGGAAGTACATGCGTTTAATAATGGTACGGCCGCATCTTTTTGAGCTATGAGTTATTTCAATGCATTGTCGTGGTTTATTTGTAGATATTTTGAGAATAAATTACATGAATGATATTCTAACTATTTAACTATATATAAATTGTTATTTAGAATAGAAAATTGTTTAAATTTTAATTTTATAATATAAAAGTAATTATTATTTAAATTTATTAAATTATTTAATGAAATATTAATGCTGATTTTCTATATTATTAAAAAAAAATTTTATATATAAATGTTACGTATATAAAATAGTTTATACAAAAAATTTACTTTTCTTATTACTTTCCCACACTTTCTCATTTTCTTTCAAACTAAATATAATCAAACATTTTATTAAATAGTAAAATTTTTTTTAAATCCATTTTGTATACGTAATATTTACACATAAAACTTTTTTTTTTTATTAATGTGGAAAGTTAATGTCATCATTCTGTTAAATGATTTAACAAATTTTAATGATATATATTTTTATGTTACAAAATTAAAGTTCAAAAAATTTTATATTATAAATAATAGTTTAAATAATAAATTGTTATGAGTTAGATTATTAAAGTACCGTTAGTGTAATTCATCCATATTTTATTTTATTCTTAAATTTGTTAAAATGAAAGCGAATAAGATTGCACATTCGTTGTGTAGAGCTGCCTATTCTTATGCTTCATTCTTTGTGTGGCTAAACCCTCCTAAATTGTTGGAGGATAGTTCAGCATATGATGTAGTTTATGTTGCTTTTTGATATTGTTGTGTTTTCCTTTTATATATATATATATATAAATGAGTAAATAGCTCTAGCTTCGCGTCTGAAAATTTTTATATGATCATATATAATAATTAAAATATAAATACATCAAAGCTAATATATTATAGTAAATATGATAGTTAATAAACAAACATCAAACATAAAATAATTAATAATGCAATTAAGTTAATAAATGACGTCTTGATATTTTATGTATTATTCATTATTATTTATATAAGTTTATTGTAATAAAAGAGGCAATTGATTGTAAAAACTGAGCTCTCGCAGTAGAAGCAGACCAAGCGTGTATTTGTTGTGTAGCGCTATAAAAGAAATAATAAATATGGATTATGAATTATTATAAAAATATATAAAGATCATATAAATTACAAATTAAAGGTTACCTCAAAAAATAGCAATAACTTCATTCGATTTTTTTTTTTATTGGATGAAGAACGATCGGATCTAGAATTTGAAAAAGATATAGCACATAGTGAGCTGTTTCTGAAATGGTTTCAACTATCAAGTTTAAATTAGAAAAACTTTTTGAAATGGTGTGTGCCAAATCCTTTTTTTTTTTTAAAATAACAAAGAGGACCAGTAAAAATACAATGTGTGAGTGATTAGTGAAAAGGAAAATTAAAAATTATTTTCAACATAAATATACATTTGGGATTGCTATGCTTAAATGTGAAAATATTGGATATTATTTGCAAAGTAGCAAAGTAAATCAACAGATGAAAAAAAAAAGCAAAATAGCAATATCTGAACGAAACAATCCAAGGAAACTACAGGAAAGTGATTAACATATGACCAATTTCAAGCAAAAATAAAATCTATCGAATCCTATAAAATTCATATTTATTGCTATTTTAAATTCATTAATCCATTTTGACAAAAAATTTAAAGCAATAGAATAAAATTAAGATTTTTTTTTTTTGTTTAAAAAACATCAATCTCACAAACTTAAATCAAAAGACAAAACGTGAGATGGATTTTAATCTGCTAAAGAGCATAGATGTAGACCAAAAAAAAAAAAAACATCAAGAAAATGATATTAAGCAAACAGGTAGTCCAAGCCAATTTCAGAATTCTGATTGAAATAGAAAACCAATAACTTGCAATTACAAACACTAATCAGTAGTTTAACATGAAAGACATAATGCATATTAAAATTGTAATTTGCTTAAAATACGTAAAATGCAAATTATTTAGTATATGATTTAAAGTATTAATTAAGTCAAATGAAAGGGAAGTCAAAGAAGATGCATTGATGGTTTCTGTTGCTCAATAGTGGTAATATAAACTTGACAAAACAAAGAACTGAAAAAAAAACAAAAAAAACATTGTCAAGTAGCTCTTATTTTCATGATGCATCAAAACAAAATCATTGAACAGGTAGCTTAATCAAACCAATGGCTAAAATCACAGTTGTGGTAGACATGCCAAATATATAAGGAACAACCTTGACAGAATAATTAAGGGAAATGTAATAAAAATAGAAAAACAATTTTTTCAATAATGACTTTAGAAGTCTTAGGCCAACCAGAAACAATAAAAAGAAGAATACACAGTTGCAACATAAAAAGTACAAAGTAAATGCACCACATATAGTTCAAGCAGCAAGGAATCGTCTATTCTAGTGAATAGGTATTCCTTCTTATCCCTTTATGTGTGTGAATAATTTTCATTTCTCAATTGTTGGGTTGTCTCTTCAAACATAGCCTGCAAAAAATACCGAAATTATTTGAGTTTCTCAGGAAAAATGAACTAAAATGATTGAAAGAGCGAGAAGAGGATTGATTTTTTCTTCCCAAACAGGAACTTAGAATAATTCCAGTCTAGAAACTTCAAAAAATTTTAACCTATTCACAATTACTCTTTCATTGAGCAAATCTTATGAATTTATCTTCATTTGTTTTCATTTTCTGTTGGGGGGACAGAATAATTTTTCTCTGCTACGGAGTTACTGCTAATTTTTTTATTGATTACCTATTTCTGTACTGTCTCATCTATCTATGATGCAGCAAGGTAATCAATAGATAACTCTTTACTTTATTTTCTATAAAGACCAGTTTTATCGTTATTATATTTTTTATTTGGTTAAAATAGTCATACTTGATGTTATCTTTGTTTGTTGCACTGGCCTTGTTCTTATTTTCAATTGTGAGCTAATTCATCATTCTGGTTTCATCATTTCATATAAATTATTCCTTCCTCCATAGATTTTTTTATCATATGGTATCTTATTCTCCATTCTCTCTACTGTGTAGAAAAGGATAATAAGCAACCAAGTGTTAGCTGTGCTTTGATTTGATTTCTTGCTTTAATTGAAGCCTATTAGAGCATTAATCATCCCTTTGTGCTAATGTGTGGAAGTTGATTGGTTCCCATTTCCTTGGGTTTCTGACTTGCTTACAGAATTTTTTAAAATTTGAATTCAACAAATAACAATAGAAATTATAAAGCAAATAATAAAAAACAATGTAAAAAAAAAAAAAATCTAGGATTTGAGATGTTTCATGCACAGGAGAAGCAAAAAAGATAATAGCTTGAGAAATAAATAGGCAGAAATTATACCTGAAAATAAGCTTTGAAACAGTAGATCTATAACTGGAGTTTTTCCCATGCATCTAGTTGAGGATCTAACAAAAGAAGAAGAAAACAGAATGTTAATAGGGTTGGATATCTAGGGCAACAACACCAAACAACAGAAGCACAGAGAAACAGATGAGGAGAATTATAGAAACAAAAATTCAAGTAATGGGAAAAAAGATAGAAAAAATTGAAAAACTGATATGAGAATGGAGGAGAAACAAAATAAATTTACCTTTATTGCCTAAACAGATGACCAAGAAAGACCCGAAGGCAAAAAATTCCCAGGGGTTGAATGGCTGTCCATAGCTTTCCATCCTCATCATGGGATATTTAAGTACCATGAAAGATCTTGCTTTTCTTTCTAAAATAATCGAAAATTACTCAGATAGAAGAAGAATGGAGGAGGTAAGGGGTGAGGAAGAAAGGGATAGCAGAAGTAGGGAAGAGAGAGTAGGAGGCGGCTCTCCAAAATGGGAACAGTGTGCAAATCGCGGGGTTTTTGGTTTTTTATTCAGATCCAAACGACGTCGTTTTTATTGAGGAGTTAAAGAATAAGCCAGGGCAGTAAAAAACGAAGCCGTTTTGTAAAGGATATAAGGCATGACTTAGGGACAAAAAAGTAATTTGCCATAAACACTGTTATTGCAAAAAAGATATTGGTATTACACTTGGGGTCATCCTCTAAATATCTTAACGTGCCCTCATTTAACGGAACAAACGTCACAGTCGACTTCTCATTTTCTGCCACGTCACATGCTTGTACATTTCGGGTTTCAATTTTAAAATTGTTTCGGAAAAAAATATATAAATACATATTTTTTCTAAAAAATAAATATTTTATAAAAATTTTAAAAAATTAGTTAACTAAACTAAAAAATTTTAAATTTTATAATATTCAACAATAATTTTAAATACTCTCCGATTATATCGTGTAAGAAAATGAAATTCAATTAGCTAAATTATTACTTTTACTATAATTTAGTAATGGTAGAAATAACATATTATAATTTATATTTTTTAAAGTAAATTGTTAAAATGTTTTTATTAAAAAATGAAAATGGAAACGTTCAGTTGGATTATAAATTGTTCTAACATTTCAACATGTTTATAGAATGTTAATTTTTGAAAAAAAAAAATTTAACGAAAATCTTATTGTGATAAATTTTTAATTTTTTTTGGAGTAAATTTTAAAATGATAGAATTTATGTGAATTCTATTGTTTGGAACAATAGAAAAGTAAAGAAAACATTCTTATTTTTTTATTTTACTCTTAATTATATATAAAAATATGAGTTTATTTGAGATAGAAATATTTAATTTTCTTAGTATAATAAAATAATTAAATCATTCTAAAAAAAAAGAAAAAAAAATTATTGCACAACCTTGGCATTATTATTTTTTTCAATACAATTTGGAATATTTATAGAAAAACTAATTTTGCAGCAATGGAACAATATTACTTTTCCTTTTCTCTCTTCTTTTTTTCCTCATGGACAGCAGCAATGGAACAATTCAAAATTAAGTTTGAACATTCTCTCTTTATCTACACCAAAATATTCTCTTACTTGTTTAACATTTTAGATGAAGCCAAGAAACGTATCAATCTTGCTATTTTATTTATACCGTAGAAGAAAACAGTTAACAAATTAAGTGATAGATTTAATTGAGGGGTCAAAATGAATTTTTTTTTTCTTTATTAATTAGGAAATTTGGTGGGTTATAGACCTACACAACAAGCTAGTATCTTATTGTATTTTACAACAAACATATTAAATTTTTATCAATATTAATAATAATATACGGTAGGGAGAAAATTAAATCTCAAAATTTGGAATAATATTCATCAAAATATCCATTAATTTAAGTGTTATAATGAATTTTAATATCGGATAAATTCTTAGATAAATTGGTTAATCTAATGATACAATTATATGCATTATAAAAATAAAATAATTAAATACATATTATTATTGTATAATTGTATTGATTTACAAATAATATAGTATATTCGGTCCACGTAAGATTTTCTCCTTCTTAATATGATAAACTTAGCGCTAGTTTAGAATTGATTTTGGAAAAAAGCGTTTTTTCAAAAAAAAAAAAAATTATATTTTTAATTTTTTTAAATTTAAAAACTATTTTTAAATAGAAATATATAAATAATTATTTTTTTCAAAAATATATTTTAAAAAAATAATTTAAAAAAATAATTAATTAAATTAAAAAAAATTAATATATATTTTTAAAACATTTAACAATAATTCTAAATACACTTATAACTGAAGTTTTCAAAATAAAATTTATTATTAAGTGCATGCATGTGAATTAAAACTGAGAATAGTAAAAGGGTTACGAGGCCGAACGCATGCGCATTATTCCCGCGCAGCAGCGTATCATTCCCAAGAAACCCTCAAACCGACGATTGACTCGACCCAGTCCCTGCACTGGCTCACTCCAACTAAAATGGCCGCACCTTTATTTCTCAGGGGGATTCCGCTCCTACGTCTTCGGCTTCACCACCATCGACTCTCCCTCGGAATCCTTTCACCACTTTGCCGTCCATGGAGCACCTCTACTGACTCTGCCAGGCTCGAGGAGCAAGTATCCACTGCGGAAAAGATAACTGCAGCGTCGAGCGCGCGGGACCCGCCCAAATATCCAAGATGGGATGATCCTGATTACCGCAAGTGGAAAGATAAAGAAGCAGAGATTCTGAATGATATAGAGCCCATTACTTCCCTTACTAAAGAAATTCTTCACTCTGACAGGTCTGCACCCTTCTCTACACTTCGCTGAATTTCTGAGCTCAGTTCATGGATAGTTTCATCATTCAACACTTTCTGCATTTTTTCCCCTTTTGCGCTATTAATTTTTAGAACTATCGCTACTTAATTTGAAGTATTTTTATTGCCCCTTTGCGGCCCCAGTTACTGGAAAGTGCTTCCTATTGTATTCTCATTATAATTTTTCAAGATTGGTGAATTCCTACCTCCAAATGCTGAATAAACAATTGAACATACGAAATTAGAACCTATGCTGCAGTAAATGACTTTTGTATTAGTTTATGCATACTCAAATTATATGTATTACTGAGCCGAGATGTTATATTAAATTGCGAGGGAAGGAAGCTTGCTTCCTCCATTTCAAGCATTTACTGTGTGTTCATTTTTGCATATTGTTTTGTGTCAGCTTTAATAAATATTATATCTACTGTTTATTCAAGGTGAATACTGAATTTTGTGGTTGTGTCTTTTTTTCCCTCTTTAAGTTCTCCTGGTGGTTGATTGGAAAATAGAAAATTGCAGAATAGGATTAAAATGTCGAAATCAAACTTCTGTTTCTTCCACAAATGTAATGTCTGCTAATTTGAACTCCTAGTCGTGATTGTCATCATAATAAACATGTTAAACTAGCTTGAGTCTAAATTGGGATAAAAAAAAGAGAAAATAATAATAAAAATTTAAATTTGGAATCTATTGAGAAGAATCGAAATATTTGAAGTAAATTAAATAATAATAATAATACTAAATAAATAAATTTTGGGGTCCGTTAATAAAAATAAGAAAGAATGAGAATTTAAAATATAATAACTTATTGAAATTTTATGTTGGTATGAGATTTAAATATTTGCATGGAAAAATAGCATTTTGACTAATAAATATAATTAGAGATATAGTATGATTATGTGAATATAGTTTCATGTGTGTAATTTAAATGAATATCTATTAAATGAACAATTATTAATTGTTATTTGATTTGAATTTTAATATATGCTAATAAAGAAATAGAAAATAGTGATAGATAAAAAATTTACGAGTCAGATATTTATGCATGCATTAACGAATTATAGATAAATGGTTATACGTTAAAATGAATTATCTATAGAGAAATTATGAAATATGTGGATATAAGCCAATGATTAATACCTAGACTATAATAGGCAGACAGGTTGACATGCCAATTAGGGAATTGTAAGGTGCGTATAGCGTCGTGATACTAATATTTTATAGGCACAAATGCGCCATATTTGATATATGATAGACGCATAGCGTCGAAATATGGTTATGTAGGCGATGAGTTATTCACTGTGAGGTTGTAAAAGCAGTCGTATTCCTTATGGTTTTCTAGTTATGGTTTAAGGTATTAATGGGTAGTAAGATAAATAAATATATGTATATTTTTTTTAGAAAATCAAGATGGTAATTAAAATATTGTACGTAGCATCGTCTGACTCTGCCATTGTATGGTAGGGTAAGGGGATGTTACAACAAAAATGTCATTCTCCAAATTCATCATATTAATCTATCCTTACTTTAGCATGCCAAATTTACAACATCCTTGCCCTTTTTATCTAACCTACCTTTGAGTTCTACTGACATAGAGGTTCTTATCATGTGCATTTGGGTTGAGTGGAGTCAAATGCTAAAAGGTCTTTCTGCTGGAAGGCATTTATCTTAAGCAATAGCTGTCAAGCTATTCCATTGTATCGTTTGGTTTCTAGACTCAAAGCGTTAAAAAGTCTTTCTGTTTTGAATGGTCATTTCATAGGCATAGAATATAACCTTGCAGTAATGGACAATGGCACACGAAATGATTTCTATAGAAGTGCTGTATTTTGGTTCCTTGGTGTTCTTATGCTTGTTCCGAGGCCTACTCTGAAACTGAAGGTACAGTGCCCAATGTCCTCAAACTAAGCAAACTTACTCGGTTAGCAACACTTTTTGAGGTTTATAATTTATCTATAATTGGTGTATAGAGGTCATGCTTAGTGCTTATGACACTTCTGGAGGGATATTCAATGAATGAGAATATGTTAATTATTTCATACAGAGTGCACATGGCTGTTGTCACTTGTAACTAATCCAATCTATCCTCTTCATAGCCACTGGATGGAATGACAATTGACAACTAAAACATAAAGAAAGCCATTCCGATAGTGTTATTAGCATATTCCTATTTATAATTAAAATGAAGGTTTTTTGTGAAGATTCTGAAGCTTTATTCGATAGCTTAAGTCAACAATCTTATTATTTTGATTCATATTCATAGACTTATTCGGACAGTAATTCCCTTTGACTTCTTATAGGAGTAAGGTTAACTATTTCATGATAAAGTATTGAGGGTCATCCTGTCTTTTATTTCAGTAAACTTTCTGTATCATTTTTTTAATCATCTTCTGGTCAGTAGACATGATCTCGATCAATGAAAACATGTTTTCTCTTTTTTATTTGCAATTCAATGACAAAATTGGTTGTATTTAGATTTGTACAAGTGAAGAAGCTCAAAGGCAGTATGGAATCAGAGGCAATCTGTCTCCTCCATTGATATGTTCAGTTCACTTAGCATCTAATGTTTGATTTGCAAGTGCTCGCTTATGGGGAAACTTATATTGAAGATTCAGACAACTGATAGATTTGTAGTGCAGGAGAAATCTGTGCCTGATAAATATATTGATGTGCATTTGACAAAATCATAGGCCATAGCTATCAATTTATGCTTGGAATAACCTATGCCCTATTGCGAAAAGGGAAAGGCTCTCTATATTTTAGTTGATTTGTGCATTTAGTGGTCATTTTGTGGGCTGAGAAAGTTCATTTCATTTAGCTGATTTTTTGGGTCGCAGGTACATGGATGGAGAACGTCTAACAGCTGAGGATGAGAAAGTTGTGATGGAGAAGCTTCTTGCTTACCATCCAAATTCTGGAGATAAAATTGGATGTGGACTTGACTCAATAATGGTAAATAGATTTTCGCATTTTTTAACTGAAATTCTTGGTGATTGACTCAAGCTGGAATTGCATATAATTTCAGGCTTCTCAAAAACTTAACCGCATCTTTGGGTGACAAATATCTGGCTCACATGAAAAGTACAGAAATTGTTAAATGCCAGAGAATGGGAGAAAAAGATGATGTTGATTAGATTTTTTAATAGAATAGAAAGAGATTAATGGTGAGGGAGAGACAATGAAGTTTAAGCAGAGGTTGAGAGTCCTTTGCACTGTTCATGTTTCCCAAGGAAAAAAAAATTACTTGATTTAGAGTTACTAGCAACCAAAAAGCTGTTGTAAGTATTAAGAATTGAATTAAGTGGCATGGCATGTTAACTGCACCTTCAGGTACTGGGAAAGTGAGATTCTGGTCATAGTGACCGCTGGTGAGACCAAATTGAAGTTTGAGTGTATTTTGTTACAAATTGAAGTGTTGTGACCAACTGATTATATGTGTTTAAGTATCATATGTGAAATTAACCCCATCAATCTATCATCATAAAGATTGCCACTTGTGCCAAACACTTTCTTTGTGCTAGATGCACCATTATGCATGGCAATAAGGTTTTGGCTTCTAATTACCTTCTGCTTTTTTTGGGTTTATTGTACTTGTACAGTTGTACTGATAAATGTTAAGCAAATAGGAATGAAGTTTTGACTGATGTTGTCTGAAATTCTATATAAGATATACCAACTGACGAACTCAACATGTTATAGAAGTGAAACAAACAGAACCAAAGTTATATGGTTCAGATTTTATAAATTTAATCAGTTTTGAGTCTTTTTGGCTAGAATTTTATATTGAAGCACCTTTTTTTGGGCTTCCAGTTTCAGACACATACACAAGCATAAATTTTTTTTTTAAAAAAAAAAAAAAGCTAATTGTTAAATTTTAATAAATAATTTAAGGTATTAATTTCAGTTTAGTTATAATTTGTGAGAACTGGAACCAAAATGAAATGTTTGAAAATTTTGAACAACCAATTTACTTGAGATACAAATGTTTTGGTGGGTAAGTATCTGTATTTGTCTTTTTGGCTTGAACCTCAACGGGATTCACGAGTATTATGAGCAATCAAATTACTTGGGGAGAATCATATTCTATTGTATAAATCCAAATAAAAGGTAGAAAAAAACAAGTTAAAATGTGGAAAGATATTTTGGTGATCAATTAAAAATTTTGACTTCAATTTTCCATTTAATATGTATCAACAACAAAACTGGGTCATCAGAATTGGACTGGAGAGAGAAGTTTGATGTGCATGGTAGCATGTACTCATCACTTAGTCGCATGCATAACCATCCATGTTCTTTGTTCGACAATTTATTTCATGGTTTATAAGTTTTGAACAATCAGAAGTTTTCATGATCTGATTTTGTTTAGATATTATTGCATTTGCAGAGTCTGTCAATTGTAAAATTGTTGTTATTGACACTTACTTTTTGATAATTTTATTTTGGGCCTCTAATTGGACATATTACAATTTCTCATTCTTGATTATTAAATATGCTGCAATCTGTTCTACTTTCCAGAAGGTCACATATTGTTTATTGTATTCTCTTCCTAATTTTAAGTATATCGAACGGTGATCATTTTATGTGCACAATTTCTGTATGATACATTGCATATCTTGCCTTTTTCAAAGCATTTGCTGCATTGTTTTGATTTTTGAAGCAATTAATAAGAACTGTACAGCATAGCAATGTGATTTGAAATTTTTTCAGGAGGCTTGATGCAAAGACTAATGCAAATGCCTTTGGTATAGCATTTCTCAAGTAACTATGAGACAGCTAGCATTTTTTTTCCTAAATCAAATTTTTACCCTTTTTTATAGACTCTGTTGATTCTTTGTTTATTGGAATGTCCTATTATAGACCTTTTGTTTGTTTTTTTTTTCCCCTTCTAAACATTTAACTATATTGAAGTGCTGGACAATAATATGAATATTCATTTTCTTCATGGGAGATATGGAGGCTTTATGGTCTGCACATAGATGATATACTGACTGGTAGACAATTGGCTAGTGCTATCCTCATTTATCTTTGTTCCATGGAATGGAATCCTTCCAATTTTTTTTATTTTGGTTTCTTCTTGTCTGTTTATCAGTAGAATGCATTTGTGTGCACATAGTTCATGACTGGCATTCATAACTTAAATTCCATCTAACCACTAGAAATTTTTCTCACTCTTTGGTCAAAAAAAGATAGAGAAAATTTTCTAACTCAATATTTTGTGTGTGTGTGTGGGTGGGTGGGTGTTTCTTGGAGTCTAAGAGCGATTTTACACTATAGTGTTGTTTTTTTTGTATTTGAACAGTGTCTTTGCATGAACGCGTGATATGGTAACAACTAATTACCTATCTGACGGTGCATGAGGAAACTGATCGACTGTATCATTGTTCTTTGTTCTAGGTCGATCGCCACCCACAATTTAGACACTCAAGATGCCTGTTTGTTGTAAGAACTGATGGTGGATGGATTGACTTTTCTTATCAGAAATGCCTGCGAGCATATATTCGAGATAAGTACCCAACATATGCAGATAAATTCATTCGAGAACATTTTAAGCGCGGCAGTTAATCATCTATGTTCTTACACCGATGTTAACGTTGGAATTCAGTTGCAATTTTGTTATTGTAAGAGATGATTGAGATTTAAATATTTTCATATGGGCAGGAATGCCAGACAATGTCTGTTGGTTAGTGGTTCTTAGATATACTAAATCTCTGCCAAATTGTCAATGCAGTAGATAATCCTTGACTAATTCTAAGTTTTGTTTGCAAATGAGGATATAGATATAAAGTGAAGTGAAACACTTCTTTGTTGACGTGCATCTCCTTTTGTTCGCTTTGCTTTGTGATCACTGGGCAGTGGGAATAATCTTTTCCCAAGTCCTAGGACCCGCATTTTATTTCTTTATGAAAATTTAAATATTGTTAAATTGTCTTATATCAAACATGTCAAGAATTTGTTCACACACCCGTAGAAGAATATGTGGGTATAGATGAAATGAGAATAAGGTTCACAAGCCGCCGATGAACGCTATTTATTAAAAAGTCTTAATAGTAGTCAACAAGCATTAGAGTCCCCATGATGTTCCGTTCTTTCTTTATTTTGGCTGGACTTCTATTTTTATTTTGACTGTGTGATCTCGTGGTTTCCTTGCCCAATGGGCATCAGATTTTGCAAGTCCTTGTTACTCACCATCGAGTCCGTGCTTAGTGATATTGGAATCGTTGAGAGTTTAAGATTATAAGCACAATGACAAGTTAAAACTATTGTCTAGTGCTGATCAAATAGTGAAATACTGAAGCTTGTGATGTTTAAACAAGTTGGTCTTCAAGACAAGAGAGTATAATTGTGGTAGATGATCGCAGATTTAATGGAGTCGAAAGAGTCGATTGTCCTGTGGGATATTTCTGGATTTCTATTGGTTAAAAAGAGCAGGTAGGTACCATTGGCCAACTCTGAACTATCAAAACGTTGTGCATGATTTTGAAGACATTAATCGCTTTGTTTTCTGTAGGTTGGTTTTGAGTAGTCAAAGCACGCATGGAACAGTAATAGTAAATACTCATCAAGTATGCAAATTCTTGGCAGTAGAATGCATGCCAAAATAACCATTTACTGCCCATTCATGTGCATGTACTTTGGGGGAAATTAAGGCTATGAATATGTCACCAACAATTTCATTGGTTATACAAAATTTCTACCATTGGCCAGAAACTTTCTGGGACTGGAACCTAACAGGTAGCCAGACTTCTTAGGATGCATACTTTCTGTTCTGTTCCCTTAGCTTCTAACAGTGATCACGGGCGGAGATGGCAAAGCCATTTTTTGACAGGTGTTGGAATATTAATTGTTCAGATTTGGGACTGCAAAGCCTAGTACACCAGTTTAGGTTAATAGAATTTGTATTATGAGTCAAATAATATCACTTGGTTGGAACTATATCTGTTACTAATACGTTTAGGCTAAATAGAATTTGTATCGATAAATTTTGGTATCTTAATGTTGAAGTCCAGTAGAATACAGTTTCGTTCAAAATTATATGATTTTGAGTTAAAAATTCCAATAAAGGAGGCAAGAAAAGCTAGAATAGTGAGAACAAGGAGGGGGAAAGTTAAAAAAATGAAGGTCAACTCGACAACTCCTTGTCATGATAATGCAAAAGTTAGAAGCTAATAAGTGTCTCGAGCAGTTACAGTGCGTCAACAAGGAAAAGGTTGTGGATGATAAGCCATGATTGAGGGACAAACATGATCATTAGACAAGGACTCGTAGGAAAGTGGACCCCACCCCAAGATGGATGGTCCACCAGCCAGCTGGAGCAGGAAAACGATGGGGCCTTCAACGCCACAAGTCCCATTAAACCCATGATTAAATTTCCTAATTAAGCACACATGGCCTAAAGAAAAGATCAATCAAGGTCTTGCTTATTTGAAGTGTTTTGATCCTTTCACAGATGGATCCCATCACCAAAAACAGTACAATGCCTAATGAATTATGATATAAAGAAAAGAAAGGTCAGTGTTTGTGGCGCAGCAGAGGATTGTTGAAGAGAAGAGTCCAAATAAAGGGTTATTTTCTCTGCTTGCTGAAATATGTAATGTAAGTCGCACTTTCTGATTATGAGAGTATGGCCTTTGCATATATTATAATTATTGCCCATTTGAGCTGAGTTGAAAATTTTACTTGGAGGGAACTCTGGAAACCATCACAACCACCACAAAATCTACCATCACTCCTTCAGTTGATTTCATTCACCAACCATTTTATTTTACTTTACTTTTTTAATGTTTTCTTTATTCTTTTTGTGTCTATGGGTTCTTGATTTATTGGGGATTGAGCCTTAGAAAATAAAAGAAAAGAAGGAAAGATAAAGAGAAGAAAAGAAAGCAACAGAACATAACAGAGCAGAAAATCTACAGGCGTCACAGTAGGTAAAAGAAATGTATTATTTTTGTGAAAAATGAAATTAGTGTAGGTGGGGATGGGAAGAGAAGAGGTAGTGATTAAACTTGAAGACAAACAGTTTCTCTTTGCGCTGTTTACCATGTGGAAACGTTAGGATAGGTTAGTACTTAGTGCAGAGATTCAAAGAGATAAGACTTCTCTTAACGTACAACAAAAGAATTTGGCTTTGGAAACCGTGGAAGGCTAAAATACGATGCAAATATCAATTAAATCATTGAAGCTATTAATAACCTAACAGAACATAATCCCAAAATATCATTTTTGTGTTACTCTTTAATTACAGTAAATTTATCTTTAATTTAAAATACTATTTCTTACATAAAAAAATAATATTCTACAATATTTTTCTCTCTCATACCACAAAAAATGAATATATGAAAACAAAAGAAGTTATATATAAATTGGTACAGAAGAATTCATCTAGTTTAATTGGAGTGTTTGTATTCGAGTTATTTAAATGCAGTTATTTTAAAATTTTTATTGGAATAATTTGTTATGTTTGAAATTATTTCCGACATGAATATAATTAATATTAATATATTGACGTGTGGTTCTAAAAAAAGAAAAAAACTTAGCCGTACAAATAAGAATTACATTTTGGCACTTTAACCTTTTAACTCAGAATAGTTTTATTAGGGTAAAATAGTCATTATAATATTCCCAATTAAGTACTGGAAAAAAAAAGTATTTTTGGATACCACTACACAGTTTTTCTTTTTATTTTCGTTTTTGCTTTTCTAAATTCTAACCAATAAGATAAAAAAAAAAAAAAATGAATTACAGTATATATTTATCAGATCAAAGAGTATATTTTTAAATTTTTTATTGTACCCTTAATAATTAATTTTTATTTTTATGAGTAATTTATGGGATTAGATGTGGTGTGTCAGAATTCAGAGGCTATTACTCAGCCATTCCAATTAATCCCATTACTCTCTTTAAACAAAATCTCAAAATAGTATTTAGAATAAAAAGGAATTTTGATATTAACACCCACCACAACAAAACAAAAAGAAAACTGTTAGAATCCCACTAAAATACAATACTTATTAGAGCATTTCCATCCTAAAACACCATTTTGATTTAACTTTTATACTAAAATGATATAGCTACAATGAATTTATTTTCAATCCATCATACTATTTTTTACACTAAAAAATATTCTATATTCATTTCTAATGATACATTATTTATTTACATTTTTTACAAAAAAAAATACAATTTGTGTAGCTATAATGTCACACTAAATTTGGCGTAATACTATAGCAGACACTATTTTTAACATCAAAATGGTGTCGGATTGGAGAAGGGAGACTCAATACCATTTTTATCTTATCTTATTTTCACACCAAAATTCTGTTGCATTTGAGATAGTCTTAGGGCATTTGGGATTGTATATAGAAAATGTATTTTTAGAAAAAAAATTATATTTTTAATTTTTTTAGAGTTTTAAAATTTATTTTTAATAAAAATATATAAATAAATATTTTTTCTAAAAATAAATTTAGAAAAAATAAGGCTACAAATTAAAATACAATATTACTTAACAGTAGTTTGGATAATTCTTCTCATTTGAACTAAGTTTTCAAAAAAGTTAGATATAAGGTCAATGAATTTCACAAAGACCCCTGCTCATATATATATATATATATTACTTGTAAAAAATTTCTCAAATCATCTCAAAACAATCTTTTTGAATATATCATAGACAAAGAAAACATTCAAAAAGAAGAGCTATCGAATTTAAACTCTTCTAAATATACTCTCAAAAAGAGATATGTTAGAAAAATTGTGATTATAAGTCATTTTGAAAAGATAATTCGAATGAGTCTAATAACTCGTTTTTGAGAGAAAGAGTATAAATGAATGTATTTATATACTTAAAATGGATAATGTATGAATAAAAATAGAAGTTCAAATTAAGCTCTTTACTAATGAGATATAAAGAGAAAATAATAATAGCAAAAGTTGTCTCACATCACTAAAAATATAAAATTAGACTCGTGTTTATATAGTAATATGCATCTTTACATAAGTAAGAAAGTAGTACGAAAGACTTTCTTTCGCGCACTCAAGCACAGGGGGTGCAAATCTATGGTCCGGGATAGACTAATGCGCAACCTATGTATACGAATGTCAGCATAAAATCTTATAGTTTATACCAAGCCTAATTTTTACATTTTTTAAATGAAAATTGAAGCAACACTCTCGTGTGGATCTATATGGCCAGACTTCTGACATGCCCGTGTTGTTGTGCTTCAGTGTGTACATGCCTAATCTACACTCTTGTATGGATTCTATACGCGCCGTGTGGATTGTGTTCCATATTAATCTTTTGAGTTTCTTGTCTTTTAAAATTTTATTTTCTAATATTTCAAATATTAATTTTACAATTAGAGAGTTACAAATACATTATTGACAACTTTTAAAATAGATTAATCATAATTAATCTTATATCTCTTTCATATAGTATAAATATGAGTTTTTAACTTGTGTTGGAAATAGATTTTGAGAGTTGAGTTTGATTTTTGTTGAAAAAATATTTTTCTTCTTTTTTCATCTTATTATTAAGTGATAAAAAATGTAATAAATATTCAATTTGCTGTAAGTAGATGTTGTATGTTTAACAAACACTTGAGATATGTTGTATCTATAAGAAACAAACGCTAGTTATCCTAAATATTAATGGTAGGAGGTGAATTTATATTAAAAATATTATGTAGAACATATATCTCATATTTGTTCTTTATTTATTTTGTCTTTCTATTGTTATTCTTCTAAAACTGTGATTAAATTTTGAATAAAATTAATCTAAATGGATGAAAATACATTTAATTTAAAAAAAAAATTCAAAAGGGCAGAAGTTGAAGATCCCCAATCCCCATTGAAATTATAATGCCCCAATTGTACAAATGTCACGTGTCTTGTTAATGAGGCGCATGGCCCATATGATTTAGCTATTGGACGATAAACGCTATGCCTTTTTTTTTTTTTTTGTAATTTTAATTATTAAAGAAAAGAAAAAAAAAGAAAATGTTCTAAAAATAATAATAATAATAAAAAAAGATTCAGTAGCTAGGCTCGAAACTTGCAAATAAAAACACATCCCCTTGGGTTACTGGTCACTGCCCCTCTTTCGTTTCTTTCACACGGAGTGAGAGACAGAGATGGTTCAAGCTGAGTCTTTGCTAGCTCTCTTTTTATTATACATCTTCTGCTTTGGCCTATAATGAACCAAGAACTCAATTTTATCTTCTTCTTTGAAGAAGAAGAAGATGGCGAAGCATTGTCTCCACTCCGCTTCTCTTCGGCCTAACCCTTCTTTCCTTAATGATGCTCTTTACTGCTCAGAGGAGAATTGGGAGGATGAAGTTGTAGACGTCGACTGTTTTCAAGAACAAGAACAGGAAGAAAGAAACAGCTGTTTTTTTGGTAGTAATAATGCTGAAAACCAGGACTTTTGTTGTCCAGTCTTGTTAGAGCAAGATTTATATTGGGAAGATGAGGAGCTTTCATCTTTGTTTTCCAAGCAAGAGCAAAATCTTCTATATAAAAAACTAGAAACCAACCCATCTTTAGCTGAAGCTCGGCGTGATGCTGTGGAGTGGATGCTCAAGGTCAATGCCCACTACTCTTTCACTGCTCTTACTTCAGTTTTGGCCGTCAACTTTCTTGATAGGTTCCTATTTAGTTTCCACCTTCAGACAGAGAAGCCATGGGTGATTCAACTCACCGCCGTTGCTTGTCTCTCCCTTGCCGCTAAGGTGGAAGAGACTCAAGTCCCACTTTTATTGGATCTTCAGGTAGATTTATATATATCTTCATTTACTTCTACTATCAACCTCAATCATCGAGTTTGTGTGTGATTTGTTCACTAATTTGTGTAGGTGGAGGATAGTAGGTATGTGTTTGAGGCTAAAACTATACAGAGAATGGAGATTCTGGTGCTCTCCTCTCTCCAATGGAGAATGAATCCTGTAACTCCATTATCGTTTCTTGATTACATGATAAGAAGGCTTGGCTTAAAGGACCATCTCTGCTGGAAACTTATCCACAGATGTGAACTTATTGTTCTCTCTATAATTGCAGGCAAGATGCCACATAAATTTCCTTCCTTTGTTGATAAACTAGGCTTCTTTCAGATTAATTAAACTAATTTCTCACAATTAAGTTTGTTTAATGGGTGCAGATTCTAGGTCTATGGTTTATCTCCCTTCCGTAATAGCCACAGCTACAATGCTGCATGCGATAAATGATATAGACCCTAGTCTTGGAGCTGAATACGAAAGCCAGCTATTGGGTATTCTTGGAATCGATAAGGTGACTTGCATTGTGAATTTCCTTTTTCATATTTTGAACTAGAAAATATTCTGATATTGAAACTTGAAAACGTGAAAAAACAGGAGAAGATGAATGATTGCAGTGAGCTGATAATGGAGTTGGCATTCCGCAGCAGCCAATCAAACAAGCGTAAGTTTGGATCCTATCCAGGGAGTCTAAACTGCGTAATGGATGTCTCGTTTAGCTCAGACAGTTCAAGCGATTCGTGGGCAGTGGGAAGATCATCAGTGTCTTCTTCACCAGAGCCACATCTGCCAAAGAAAAGCAGAGCACTAGAGGGCTTAAAGCATGAAAATGCAAATAATTTCCTCATCATTCCTAATTAATCATTTTCAATCTTTTTTTGCCCCTTCTATGGACTAATTAGCTTTGTATCTTTAATAATTTTGGTCTTCCTTAGCATATCATGTGGAAATTAAATTGCCTTCCATCTCTGCTTCTCCAATATCATCTTCAATTCTAACAATTTGGAAGCAGAGATAGTTGGCATTTTATCCGGATGGTAAAGACATTAAACCAAGCAATGGAGAGTCCGTGCACTAATATTTCCAGCCTCACAAAATATTTTGTAACTTATATATATTTCATATACGTATAAAGGAAAAACAAGAAATCTAAGGTGACCATATTGATTAAAATTTTCATACTTTTGACACATACCAACAGCTACAGATGTGCATCTGTAGAATTGGAGTATCTGGTCTAGGTATACATCTGTCTTGTACATGAAATAAAATCTTTTTGAAAATTGGGAGAGATCTGTCAACAAGAATAAGACCATAAGGGAGGGAAAAAAAATGAAAATAGACATGTAGGAGAGTTTTTGTTTGCATGTGAAAGGAAGAACAACTTGTCGGCCACTGGCAAATATTGGGTCTTACCGAGATTATTATTTGGGTGTTTGACCTCGTTGGTAGAGCTCAAAATATGTTTTCTAATATCTTTGGCATCACAAATGTTTGAAATTTTGCATGCCTAAAGGAAAGAGGCTAAAGTAGTGAGTTGTAAGCTACTCTTCTCTGCCTCGGTGATCCAAATTCTCCCATTTCCACAAAACAAAACTCAAATTTGTGTGTATTAATTGTGGTTTCTAATAAGCAACTAGCTAGAGTTTTACAGCTATCATTTTCATTCCCCGCCCGGAAACAAGGAATTGATTTAGTAAATATATAGGTAGTAGTAGAAGTAGAAATGGGTTGCCATGTTCGTATGCCTGAGCTTTTGCTTCTTCCTAGTGAGAGAGCATTACTAAATTAACATAATAGGAGAGTGAGATGAGTGGAGTATTATTGTTGATGGTCATTAAGTTCTAACCTAAAAGCTGTATGTTTGAAAACTCAAGCTTGTAAAAGAGTCCAACCCATCGAGCCAGTCTCTAGGGAACTGCCCCTTGACAAGGATTTGCACTTTGGCCTCATAAATATCTATGGGATTTATGACAAATTTTCATTGGTTATCTTCATAAAGTCGGTCTATGTGAATAATTTTTCTATGGCTTAATTCATACTCATCTCTACGATGTCAGATTTTTGTAATTTTTGGTATATTTAACCATCTTACCTCCATTTTTAGTCTATTTTACTATTTATTTAATTTGTAAAACTGAATATATGTTATTTTATTGTTATAGCACTATTAACGAAATAAAACAAATTTTTTCTTACCATTTTAGTATTATGGGATTCCATGTGCATTTTACAAATTGAACATGAGGTAAGATAGAACAAAAAAGAAATTTGAGTAGTTATGTGAACAAAAAATTACTGTAAAAGACTAAATGGTAAAAAAAATTATTTTTAGAAGGCCAGATATCACTTAAACCTTTTTCTATTTATAGTCTATACCATATGCATATCCATATCCATGTATAAACAATTTTAAACTCGATTATTTAAGTTATTAATATAAATAGTATTAGGCATTAGGTAATTAAGAGTTGTTTTCCAATCTTAATGCCGTAGGCATGGAATTTTAATTCAACTAAAAAAAAGGGGAAAGAAAGAAGATTGCATGTGCTTTCTGCCACTTTAAGCTAAAGGAAATCATGAGCTGGCTTTATTCTTCAATCTTAAATAACAGAGCCCCTCTAAATTTCAAAGGGGTATTTGGATGTTAGGTTTTGAATTTTTTATTTAATTAACTGAATTTTTTTATTTTTTATAAATTATTTTTTAAAAATTTATTATTAAAAAAATATCTATTTATTTACTTCTATTAAAAATAATTTTCAAATCTAAAAAAAATTAAAAATAAAAATTTTTTTTATTTTTTTTCAAAAAAAAATATTTTTTTCAAAACTCAAATCCGACTGTCCTAAATTGGGTCGATCAACTTAGGTCACTAAATTTAAATTATTAGATTAAATATCTTTTTTAACATACCGTGAATGCCGGAACCAATATTTTATGTATATAAAGTTGGCTTATTTCCGCTCATATTGACCACAGCTTGCATAGGTGTTGATTGGGTAAATGGCCAAATTTATTAATATACATTAGCGGACAATTTTCGATAGAAGATATGGAATAGTAAGGATTTTTTTTTTTTTTAAATTTAGGAATGAACGAGCTTTATCTACTTAATGAATATTTCCAATACTAATCCGGTACTTAATGGTTAAAAAAAGGTACATTACGAGAGAAGATAATATAATTCATTTATGGGTGCTATTCTTTTTGCAAGATGTTCCACAGCTAATTGAACATAAAATGTGATATAATTAATCAAAATCTAATAAGATGTGGGTGGTTATAGATTAAGAACAAGTGGACCCAAAAGGAAAGTACAGGATTAAGCCGCATTAAGCAACATAAAGAAGGCATAAGAGAAGAGTAAAAAGGGGATTTAGATGCAATTAGATCCACTAAAGCACACACCCACAAAAGGGGAAAAGTGTGAAATTAAGGCAAGGAGAATGTTGAAATTGGGAGACAAAATCTTTTGACTTCGTTTGTCATGTCTTTATTCTTTGCTTTTTGGTCGTTAGGACTTATGGGTATGGACTGTAGCATATTTCAACTCAAAAATATTAACCCAAAAAGAAAAGGGAAAAAAAAGGAAAAGAAAAGAGACTGATAAATCTGGATTAATAATTATAAGGAGATGGAAAGTTGATAAATTGGGTCTTGGTTCAAGCGAATATCTTCTCTTTCTTTAAAGGCAATATGCATTTTTGGTCAATAAATTTGCAAAAGAAAAATACAATTGAATCACTCAATTAAAAAAAAAAATTCAATTGAGTTATTGAGCTTCTAATTGCATGCACTAGTTGAAAAAATAAGAATTGAAGGGCTCAATTAAATAAAATTGGAGTTGAGTAGACTTGATTTCAATTTTTGTTCACCAAGCGAAATATTTTTTATTTAGAAAATAAGAATTTGACAGAGTCAAAATACATTTCAGGTAACAAAGAGGCCATTATGAATAAATTCTAAATTTTATTTAGACAATATTTTTTTTTTTTAAAAAAAAAGGTTGGGAGGGGCCAGGGCCCCCACCTATGGCTTGGCTCCACCCCTAAGTCTGCTGATAATGTTTATGCAGCAGAGCCACAGGATGAGTATCCAACGGGCTGTTGTTGGGTTGGGCTGTAATATCTCAGGAAATGCCGAATATGCTATTCAGGGAAGGACAGGACTGGACCTACATTTAGTTCTTCATTTTGTTCAATTTCATGAATGTCCTGTTTTGTGTTCATGGAGGGGATAACATTAATATATTGAGACAGAGATTCATTAACTATGGGTCCTGTGGAGGAGCATCATTTCAATCAACTATGGTCCTAAGGTTATGGGTCCAATTTTAATTACAAATAAAAGGAAATCTTCAGGCCAAGGTGACTGCCATTCTAGGACCATTATTGATCCTGTGCTCCACTGAATCCACCCACCTAAAATATTTCAGTAGGAAAAATATTGCATTCATTGCCATAGCTTCCAATATATATATTGAAGATTTGAGAAAAGATTGGAATAATAATGACAGTAAAAAAACATAACTAGGAAAACATCAACAGAAAAGCCAGAAACAACTGTGGTGGAGCAGAGTGGTCCATAGTGTGGGGGTAGATGGGCCTATAAACATTAGCTAATGTTATAACAGTTCCAAATGACTATTGGGCCTTTTCCTGAGCAGAAAGAAGGGAAACTTACACAGGTAACCTCAATTGTAAAATTTTTTTTCAATTTTATAGATGGATTTTTCTTGCTTTCATTCTTATTTTCTCTATTTTTCCTTTTTTTAAAATATTATATTTCAGTATGTACTTAACTTATTTTTCATTTAATTAAGATATAAAATAATTATTTTTTACATTTTAAACATGAATTAAAAATTTTATTTACAAGGCTAATATTTATCTTTAAGCATGTATTTATTTATTTTTAATCATTGTTTAATTACTTTAATTAGAAAAAGTGTAAACTTGAATTTAATTAATTTAACTATCAAATTAAACTTTAAATTAAAACAAACTTTAATTAAAAAAATATAAATTTATATTTAATTGACTTAATTAAGGATATTTACTTTGATAAATCTTAGATAGATTCTTGAATAAATTTAGGGTAAACTTTAGTAAATTTTGAGTAAACCTTGGGTAAATATCAAGTAAACTTTAGGTAAATTTTGGGTAATTCTTGAATAAATCTTGTATACCTTTAATTTTTATTGATTTTTTGATAAATATTGGATAAATCTTGAGTATAATTTGAGTAATTTTAAATAAATTTTTGATAAATATTTTGTAATTTTTGGTAAACATTGGATTACTCTTGAGTAAATGTTGATAAATATTTAAGTAAACATTGTGTAAATTCAATTTTTATTATTTTTTTTAGTAAACATTAGATAAATATTGGATATAATTTGAATAAATTTTAAGTAAATCTTTGAAAAATATTTTATAAATTCAATTTTCATTAATTTGTGGTAAATTTCGATAAATCTCAGGTAAATCTTGGATAACTCTTGGATAAATTTTAGTAAATTTTGTGTAAATTCAACTTTCGTTATTTTTTTTAGTAAACATCAAATAAATATTAGATATAATTTGAGTAAATTTTTGAAAAGTCTTTTGTAAATTCAATTTTTATTGATTTGTGGTAAATATTGGCTAAATCTCAAATAAATCTTGATAAATTTTTAAGTAAATCTTGTATAAATTCATTTTTTATTAATTTTTTAGTAAATATTAAATAAATATTAGATATAATTTGAATCCGCTTTATGTAAATCTTTGAAAAATCTTTTGTAAATTCAATTTTCATTAATTTGCAGTAAACTTTAAGTAAATCTCGAATAAATGTTAGATAAATAATGATTCTAGGCGATTTTGATATTTTTGAAAAAAATTTTAAGTACTCATATTTTTTAAAAAAGTTTGAAATAATGGTATTTTTATAATTATTTTCCACTTTTTTTTTAATTCCCCGGAAAAAAAATCATTTAGGATTGGCGGCAACTAACCCTCTGAATACTGAATATAGGGTATTAGCAAGATGTCCATTTTGTTTTCGATGCCTAGGAAGTCCAACCCTATCAAATTTTCAGATTTTTTTTTTTCTTTTTTGGAGTTTAGGCCGATGATAAGATCTGCTGACTGCCACTTGCCTAGTTGGGTTTCAACTACTGAGTAATAACTAATAAGTAAAATCCTTAAGGTTCAGTTATCTTCGTCATCAAAATAAGGAGAAGCCTTTTTCTGCATAATGTTAAGATAAAAAAGCAAATTTTCATAATAATGTAATAGCTACTATCGATCCTGGAAATAGTTTCAAATTGCGTTTGCAGAGTGGTAGTTCTATACTACGTTATTAGGCCCATTTAGATCTTCAAGCATATTTCTATACTCACAAATTTTTTATTCTAAAATTAAAGACAACGAAAAAAATAAATAAATATTAAAATTGAATTTATTAAAATAAACAAAAAAGGAGTATAATTTCTAGTGAAGAATTTCCATAGATATGAAAATTATAGTCTTTGATTATTTCCTCATTTGATTACAGGTCAAGGGCTTACAAAGCTTGATATCGAATTCGTAAAAAAATTTTTCTTCGATTTTGATGAAAAAGATGGGTTGAAACCACAACGACTGAAGATACTGTTTGAAGATTCATTTTGTAAATTTGAAGACTTTGATAATCTTGATTTGAAAATGTAGAAGTTTTGATACTTTTGTTTTGAGTAGTCTTCACACTTGGAGAGAATTCTGCAGAACTTACTTTTATACTTTGATTACAGAGTTTCTGCGACTTTAGACTTGAATTTTTCTATTTCCTATGAAGAATGAAACTCCAAATTTATAAGAGAATTTGTAGATGGTGTATTTATGGTTATTTAAACTATAAAAAGAAACAATATATTTCTTTTATTTACTTAAATGTATTTACGAACACTTAAACTATTTAAAAAATATATTTATTTATTTTAGACAACTGCATACTTTTTACATATGGAAATACTTGATAGGATTTTTTATTTAATAATTAAATTAATTACTAAATAAAATATAAGTCCGATTTTTTTATAGACCTCAAAAATTTTTATATCTATAAATGCTCTTTCGAGACTTGTTCGCATAACCTTTTAAAGTGATAATGTCTCAAAAAATTTTAGTCTAACCATAATTTTTAATTTGGACAAATCAATGAACATTATATTAATCCATGTAAATACTTCAATGGATTTGCACCGAGTGTTATGAAGAAAATTGACTTTGATTTCTTGACAAGAGCATTGATATGGTGCATTCATTGGTGGGCCTATTGGTTAAAAGCTATACACATTAGACGGCTAATTAGTGCATTTAGAGAAGCCATCTCCAAATTTGGAACCTTTATTTTGATTTGAGAAACTTTCCAGATCAAGGAGCCATATGGTTTCGTGGAGACCAAATAAAATTTTCCATTTTCGATTCGGTGAAAATTTTTTGATTTGTCTACCCCCTTTACATTATTCTTCCAATTCGAATTAAGTAAAACTTCTAATTTAGGAGACTAATTTTGTTTGCTCATTGGGAATTTTATGTCCCTATTTAAAATATTTTTCTTTCTCTTTTCCTATTGGAATTATAAAATATCCCCTTAGAAATTTTTCGTTTTATAAATAAGAGAAGACATATCTATGTAAACATCTTTTGATCTTCATTCTACTACTTCTAACTTTTGTCAAAGAGATTTTTATAATTGAAGTCATAACATGAACTTGATACCAATTTATAAAGGAAACAACTTAAATTTGCGATCTAATCTTGTAAATGTTTTTATATTTCCTTTGCTCTTGCTTTTTTTCTTGACTATATTTTTTTTTTTTCATTTTTCTTGCAAGTTTGAAGATTGTTGATACTACAAATTTTGAGGTGCAATATGCTACCATCTACAATTTTATTCATATTGTGACTCTAATTCTCTTCTTCAAATTTGCATTTTAGAGATCAATTTGCATCTTATTCCTCGAGATGATGTTCTTCATCAACCAATCTTCTAATTTTGGACAAGGCACCACATTTGCGGTCTACACTTTTACTATTGGCAATTTTGCTCTTTCATAGTCTTTTTCCAATAGTCTTCCTCACTTGTCATTCTAGAGCTTGAGAACATCATGAAACATCTACAACTTCAAATTTGGCACCATCTCCTCTTTAAGGGTCACATTGTTATAGTTTTCACTTCATACAATTAAATCTTCATTTGACGGCCTTCAACTATTGAAATATTATGTCAGCAATGGCGAATCTTCATAAACATCATTTTCTCTATTTTTTTGGATGAAGCTACATACATCGAATGCTATTGAGAATGTGTTGAAGACGTGCTAGCAAAATTTGAGCTAAGATTTCTACTATTAAGAACACTCTTATACATGGTGATGCTAAAGAGGATAAAGTACAAGAACTTCGAGACTTACTTGAGATTGAAAAATCTCTAGAGTGGACCTTAGATTATCTCTTGTTTTTTTTAATCTCTATGTAATAAGATAACTCTTTAAGTACTCAATAAGAAACACAATATTTTTTTATCTTATAAATGCATATTGTCTTGTTAATTGCTCTACTAATATGAAATGACGATCAAACTTGACTTCTTTTTTTTATTTATGTGACTGGAATTGAAATAATCCAAACTGCCTATATACTTTCTTATGAAAGATCAAGTCAAAACATAGTTCAGGTGGGAGGTTTTTTTTTTTTTTAGGGACGATCATTCACAGTTTTAGCTCATGCAAGCCAGAAGCGGTTCCGAGCCTTAAGCAAGTATTTCTTCAAGAAGTTGCCATTGATAGGTTCGATATACAACCCATTTTTGTTAACATTATAACATGAAAAAACCACATCATCTGACTTTATAAGTTCTTTTGGAAACAGTTCTTTTAAGGTAATAGGTACCCTAGGCTTTTTCTTTAACTCCTCTTCTTTTTGGATTGAAGGTGATTTCTTTATCACTGCTTGGGAAACTAGCTTCTTCACATATTTTTGCACTGTTTTGGCCCTTTTCGGAGCAGCCTTTTATGACAGTTTCTTCTTCTTTCTTCCCCTTTGTTGAGTGATAAGTGTCCGCCTTCATTAGAGTGATCTTCAATTTTCATTTCCTTAGGCTTGATGCCCCCAGTTAAGTTATCATTTTGTACAGCAGCTTGCATAGGTTGACTCATAATCTTGCTAGAAAAAGTATGTATTGCAATCTCTATAGGTTCAAAAGAACCAAACTTTAAAATGGCAATATGAGGACTTGCACTCATTATTGTGGTTATATTAGAGGTTGCAATTTCTTCATCAAATACAATATCTCCATCCTCATGTAATTGCATAATCTTATCTTTCAAAACAAAACACTTTTGAACAGGATGACAAATCAACCTATGGTACTAGCAATAGTTTGGATCATTTATACAATTACCTTCTTCGGAGTGCTACATTTCTGGAAGTTGGATGAGATTAACTTCAAGCAAGTCATCCAATATCTTGGGAATATCATTATCAAGAAAATGGTATTTCTTTTCTTGTCTTTCTTTCAAAGTGGTCATCTTTGCACATTGGCTACGAGTAGTAATAGTCTTCGCCTCCCTTTTCTTCTCAGGCTTTGTGGAAACTTTATAAGGAGAAGTATTCACCACTATGGACTGGTTGGTTTCCATTTTTGTAGAAAGGTTGCCTCCTTTGCGTGCATCTTGATTTTCCTTTCCTTTATTTGGGTCTTCCACAAGCAATCCTTGACCTCTAGCAGTAGTAATGCTCAACTCCATATCATGTGCTCAAGTAGCCAACTCTTCAAAGGTTTTAGGCTTGATACCTTGAAGAATGTAGCGCAACCCCTAATACATGCCTTGAATGCATATATCTAGAGCAGAGGTTTCAGATAGGCGATCCTTGCAGTTAAGGCTAAGATTCCTCCATTAATGGATGTAGTCAATGATAGGTTTCTCAGCCCATTGGCGTGAGTTTGTAAGCTCTATCATACTAATAATTCGATAAGTACTATAAAAACGATTGAAGAAATCGCATTCTAATTGCTCCCATCCATCAATTGTTCCTAGTTCTAAATCTATATACCAATCAAAAGCATTTCCTTTCAAAGATTGAACAACTTGTTTAACCATCAAATCAGTATATGTACCATTATTGTTGCAAGTTTCCACAAAGTGAACCATATGTTGTCTTGGATTGCCTTTACCATCAAACTACTGAAATTTCAGTGGTTGATAGTTTGCAAGCATTTTTAGAAGATCAATCCTTTAAGAGTATGGCTTGGCATATGTATATAATAGTTGAGAGATGGTCTCGACTTGGTCTTTGACAGCTTCTTTGATAAGATCTTTCAACTGATTAGCATTGATAACTCCATCAGTTATCACTTGAGAATTTTTTGCAAAAGCAATTGTTGAAGTCTCCACACGTTCTTCAACTTTTAGTGATGGATTCTTCACAGCCGCTTCTCCTTTTTTAGTCAAACTTTCAACTTTTTTCATTGGAAATGCGATTTGCTGGTCTTTCTCTTTGTTTGATTCACTAAGACTTTCTAGGACCTTGGTCATCTTAGCAATTTGTTCTTCCAAGGTTATAGAGTTAGTCATCATAACAGTCATGACATTGAAGAGTTGTTTAATTACATAGGAGTTTGAGGAGATGTTAGCGCATTATCACCATGAGGATGAATGAGATTTTTGATGGTTGGTGAGTTGACATCTCCTTTTGCCTTTTGTGGAGCTTGATCAAGTGGTTGAGTTGGTGATGACATTTTCTCCATTATCTGTGGTGGAACAAATATCTTTTGAAGTAAAGGAAAAGTGCATGTATAAATGTCCTCAATCAACCTTTCCTTGAGGATGACTCTTGGGGCTAGCATTAGCGGTAGATCACATAGTGAAGCGAACAGGTGCCTTGGATTGACGACTATTATTATTGTTTGAAGCCATTGGTCTTGATTGTTGAATCTTTATGAAACTCTTAAAGAAAAGAGATGAAAGGTAGAGATGTCCCACTAAGCGTGCCAGAAATTTGTGCACACAAATTTTTTGTCCTGAAATTAAAGACAAGAAAAAAAATGAACAAATATTGAAATTGAATTTATTAAAATAAACGAAAAATGGTGTAATCTTTAGTGAAGAATTTCCACAGATGTAAAAATTATAGTCTTTGATTCTTTCCTCTTTTGATTACAGTTCACGAGCTTATGAAACTTAATCTCAAATCAATAGAAGATTTCTTATTCGATTTTGATGAAGAAGATGGGTTGAATCCGCAACGAATGAAAATATCATTTGGAGATTCGTTTTGAATATTTGAAAACTTCAACAATTTTGATTTGAAAATATAGAACTATTGATGCTTTGATTTGGAGTAGTCTCAACACTTGAAGAGAATTCCGCAGAGATTTACTTTGATACTTTAATTACAGAATTTCGGCAATATGAGACTTGAATTCTTCTATTTCCTATGAAGAATGAAGCTCCTCAATTTATATGAGAGTTTGTAAGTGGTGTATATATGATTATTTAAACCACAAAAGGAAATAATATATTTCTTTTATTTACTTAAATGTATTTATGAATACTTAAACTATTTAAAACATATATTTATTCATTTTAGACAACTGGATGTATTACATATGGAAATACTTGATTAGATTCTTTATTTAATAATTAAATTAATTACTAAATAAAATATAAATAGTTCAAAAAATATATTTATTCATTTTAGACAACTGGATGTATTACATATAGAAATACTTGATTAAATTCTTTATTTAATAATTAAATTAATTACTAAATAAAATATAAGTCCAATTTTTTATTGACGTCCAAAATTTCATATCTACAATAACTGAGTAGGAACATTCCGGTCTATCATTGTTTGTATATTTTCAAGATTACAAGTCATGCCCAATTGTTTTGAGTGCAACCAAGATCATGGAATTTCAACTTTCAAGGTACTTGAGCTATGTTGCACTTTTCAAGTTCAAAGTATATGAAAGGAAAATCATACCTTAAGGCTCTTCACTAAAAAAAAAAATCCATCTATAAAAGAACCCCAAAAAAAAAATTTGTATGTACATAACCAAAGTTTTTGCTTTCATACTACAGAATTTGAATTGTAGTGACGTGTTCAAATGAAAATTGCGACTCCAACCGTAAACAGAACATTTCAAATTAAAATGTTCTATTGATGACTTTCCTTTTTCTGTGTTAAATGTTTTAACCATTCTAATACAGATAATTATCAACAATATTAACTGTCACTTAGCGCTGGTTTCTCTTTCTTTCGCCCCAACAGTAAGTGCCTTAAATAGTCAATATTGATATTCTTTACCACTTCATCATGCTTTAATTGCAAAAGCACCTTACCAATTCATGCATGCTAAAGTACATCAATGTTCTACCTGGGCTTACTAATAAGAGATTCAAAGGCAGTCATCAAGATTTCAATAACACAACTTTTATGATCTGTTTTATTGCTAGCAGTATTTCACATGCATGTAAGAAACTTATATATATATGCAGTCACTTCTTGGTGATGTTATCCTTGCCCTTGCCCACTATTGCATCCTTAGCAGACTTAAAGGTGTTGGTCACTGCAGAAGCTGTTTTAGCCATGATGCCAGGATCTTTCTTGCTGCGAGTGAGATGAACCACACCCACTTTCTCCTTCGTGGGATCTTCTTGCCCCGGTGGTGATCGGTAGTCCACCGTCTCCACTTTGGTTTCTACTGCACCTTCTTCATTTATCCTTTCAGGTTCCTGCCAAAATCGCAAAGAAATTAAATTCGCCCATTTGCCTACAATAACAATTTAGAACATGGAGTAGCTATGTAATTTAATACTTGTGTGTTCATGTTGCTGGTGGAAAGTAAACTTCTCCAAACCCTTGCTCCTTTGAAATCTATATGCTGTCTTTCCAAGTTATGAATGAATAAAATATGGTTATGATTCTGTACCCAAAAAAACAAAAAAAATGAGTCATTTTGGATGGTAGTTCAGTTTAAGACACGTAAGTTGTAAGGTGGCTGCTTCACGGCTCAAGAGTCTCAGGCAGGTGGACACGTTGAAACCTAGCCTCTGAGGTAATTGTTCCCAAGGCTTCATCCTAATGGTTAAGGGACTTCGCCCTGATTTAATCAAGGAAAGCGGCAGGTTCTATTCTCTTCTTTCATTTTTTTCCCTTATTTTTTCTTTTTGGGCGTGATTTTTTTTTTCCTGCTTTTTTATTGTCCTGTTCAATATCCTTTATTCTCTTTTCTATTATTCTTTATTTTTCTCTTTTTTATGTTTTTTTGATGCTTTTTTATTTATTATAAAGATATAATTTCAGCTGATGTCCAATTTTTTTTCTCCATTATTCTTTAGTAGTTTTTTTTATATATTTTTCGA
The DNA here is from genome assembly GCA_949630135.1 of Balakata baccata. NCBI lineage: Eukaryota > Viridiplantae > Streptophyta > Magnoliopsida > Malpighiales > Euphorbiaceae > Balakata > Balakata baccata. Next base: position 12,067 of record CATIWF010023902.1, on the reverse strand, counting down.
GTATAATTTTGTGTCAATTTATTGTTTCTAAGCAATTTGTCTCGATTTATTATTGTATTTTGAATTACTTAGAAGAAGCGAAAGCTAAATTGTAACTTCTTGTTCCATTACACAAAATGATAAACTTTTACTTTATTGTAATGAACTTAGAGTTTATAAAAAAATAAACCTAAAATTTACTAATAATGAATATACAGTTTACAATTAATGAATCTGTATTAATAAATTAATGAATGTTTAGTTTATAATAAATAAATATATATCAATAAACTAACTAATATTTACTTTATTGTTAATGAAGATATAATTTAATATAAAATAAATTCATATTAATAAACTAATGAATTTTTATTTCATTTCTCAGGAACTTATAGTTTATAATAAATAAACTTGTTTTAATAAACTAATTAACATTTACTTCATTGCTAATAAAACTACAGTTTAAAACAAAATGAACTTGTATCGATAAACTAATAAATTTTTATTTATTCACTTTACAACAAATGAATTTGATACGTTAGGAACTGATTTTTAGGGTTTTGTTGTGATTTAGAATTTTTGCACAGTAATTAGAAGTTGTGATTTGCATATAAGGTTGGAGAGAAGAATCATGCTCAGTAATAAAGTCAGAGAGTCTAGAAAGAGTTAACATTGTTAATTCATTTTTTTAGGCTATACTTAGATTAAGAGATTTGAAATGCGAGATATTTTGGACAATATATAAATTTATATCAAATCTATTATTTGACTATTTAAAAAATGTCAAAATCCATGAATATTGAAAAATCTTTTATCCATCAAAATTATTTATTTTTTAAAGATTTGATTTTCCACCTCCAAGATGGGAAAATAAAAAATCCATAAATTTTAATCGATAAGAAATTGTTACAATATTTTTTTATTATAAGATTGTTTCTAATAAAATAATAATATTCCAAAATTATCACTAATCATAAAACAACAAAATTTATTTTTCCTTTTTTTTTTACTAGAAGAGGGAACACCTCATAAACACATTTAAAAGATCCAGGGACTATTATTATTATTATTATTATTATTATTATTATTAAACTAACAAATCTTAGTAATTGCTTTATTATTATTATTATTATTATTATTAAACAATATTTTTTAGCATTGTAATTAAACTCATAACATATAAGCTAAATTACAAAAAAAAATTGAAATTTACATTTTATTACAGTTATAGTCAATTTCTTAAAAATTTGAATTTAATTATATGTATTTTAGGTTTTGTAATAAATATTGCATCGCATGGATTGTATCTCATTCCAAACCTGTGTGGCGATGACATGAAAAAGTATTAAAAATATTAACAATGACGTAAAAAATATAGTTGAGCTGATGTAGAAAAAACTTATCATATGAGTATATAAACAAAAACAGTGCCGTTACATATCAAATTATTCTTCCAACTTAAACTAAAACAATATAATTTGACTAAAAGAGAGACAAATTTTGTTATAACATGATTTATTTTGAGAAAGTGACGATTTTGAGAAAAAGATTTATGAATATATTTCAACAAACATGATTTTCAAAATGATACTGTTTTGGTTTTTATACTTATATAGTAATTTTTTCCACATCAGTTCTACTGTATTTTCCACGTTATTATTTTATATTTTTAATACTTTTCCATATTATCGACATTTAAGTTCAGAGTGAGGTACAGTTCACTCGAAATAAAATTTGTTACAAAACCTAATGTACATATAATTAAACTTAAATTTTTAAAAAATTAGTAATAATTGTAATAAAATGGAAAGTTTGGAATTTTCTTTTTGTAATTTAGCCTAGCATATAACAACTTTATTTATTTTTATTTCTAAACTTTTAAAATAATCAATTTTATTTTTAAAACTTTTAAATATACAGTGAAATTAATTTTATATACTTAATTAATGATAAATTATTAATATTTAATAAGGAGTGAAATTAGAAATTAATTGTTAAATCTATACATTGTAATTATTGAACCAAATATAAATGTAAGTGTAATTGCAACTATAAATTTTACAGTTAAACTAAACGGTGAAATTCTTGAAATCCATGAATTTGAGCCTAAAAAAGTGCATATTTTATCTTTGTCCCGCACGTGTATAAATCCTATAGTATAATAATATAATCAAAACTAGGTAGATTAGATTTTGTTTGGGCTTGATTAAGGAAATTTCACCAAACATCTATATTTATCATTTTATTATACGAAAATGCATTCAATATTTTCTTCTTTTTTTTTTTTTCCATTTTCACCGAATCTCTTTTCAATTTTACAGATTATTCTATCTTCCATCATAGATACCACATTTTTGTTGATTCTCACTTCTCATGCGAGCTCTGGTGCTGGCTCTCAGACATTTCCAACAAGGATATTAGCGGAGGATTATCTATTTGGAGGTGACCACCTAGATGATAATGGGTCTTCAAATTTGCTGTAAAAAAGTATTCCGTTAGAGGAGCTATGGTTCACCGATGATGGATTCTGAAAAGGAATGAAGTCCGGTGGTGGAAACGGAGGAATTTAAAAACACGCTTGGCCTCACAAATTCTTCCCCTGCCAAATGGATACATAAATGCATCATCTCATGTTTCGAGTTTAAACTGCAAGACAAATATTCTTTTTTTTTCTGTAAAAATTCATACTTAAAACATTGACATTGTGTTTGGAAAAAATACTTTTAAAAAAATTGTCTTTTTTATTTTTTTTGAGTTTTTATAACTGTTTAGAAGCAGTTAAATATATATATTTTTTTTAAAATATATTTGAAAAAAAAAAGTTTATAAAAGATTAAAAAAAATCAGTTAATTAAATCAAAATTTGTTTTTAAAATCTCAACAGCAATCCCAAAAATCACCTTAATTGTATTGCTCAGAAAAACTGGCGATTGAAAATGTAGAATCAAATTGGAACTTAATAAAAAGAAATTAAAACAAATGACGAGCAAAAGAAATATGAGAAGTACGGATTCATGGATAATCGACATTGAAAGCTTTGGTCGATTGACGGCGCTAAGAGAAAGCCACTAACTCGCAAGAAAGTGAAATTAGGATATCGTAATTGGATCGTCTATTCTCGGAGGTATTAGCTGGAAGAAATGAATTGCTCAATTGTATTCTATTTAGGAAACAATGATAATAAAGATTTTTTAAAGAAATTTCTCTGTATATAGATTGTATAACTTAGTTGATTTTGTATTTTATTGAAACTATAACACCATTTGTAAAAGCTAAACATTGTTGATTGACTGATATTTGTGAAATCGGAAAAAAAAAGTTAAGTATTTAATAATTAAATTATTGTGTAATTTTATTTTATTTTCTTCTTTTTTCTTTTAAAAATTACCAAGATATTAATCCAAAAAATTTTCAAGGTATTTTCGAAGTATATTCAAGATATTCTCAATGAACTTTTAAGGATACCAAACTAAGGTATACCCAAGATATAATAGAAATACTATATTTATACTTTTTGATATACTTTGAAGTAATTTTTTAAATTTAGGTACTCTTGTAATATTTTTTTATACTTTTGATAGGTTTGAAAAAAACTTTAAGGCACTATTTGGATGAAGAGATTTTAAAATCCATAGATTGTGAAATCCATGGATTCTAAAAATTACATCATTTGGTTTAATCATAAAATTTATAAATTGATGATGTAATTATCCTCATACTTATATTTGGTTTAATGACTATAATCTATGGATTTAACAATTAATTTTCAATTTTATCCTTTATTAAATATTGATCATTTATTATTAATTAAGCATATATAATCAATTCCACTATATATTTAAAATTTTAAAAAATAAAAATAGTTATTTTAATTGTTGAAAAATAATAAAAAATAAAAAGTAAAGTTATTATATGTTATAATATTTAATTATATTGCTAAAAAATATTTTTTAATTAATAATTTAATGCATATTAACACAACAACAACAACAATAATAATAATAATAATAATAATAATAATAATAATAATAAAAAAGCAATAAGTTGAAATTGAAAAATATATTTTTTACTTTTGTAAGACTAATGGTATTTTTGAGATATTATTAATTTATTAGGGACAATTTTGGAATATAAAAAATTTGGCGACAATCTCTAATTGACCAAAATTTATGAATTTTAAACTTTTCCACTTAAGAGCTGAGAAATCAAATCTTTAAAATATAAAAGATTTTAGTGGATAATAATTTTTCAAAATCTATATATTTTGACTTTTAAGTAGTTAAACAATTAATTTAATAAAAATTTATGAATTATTCAAAATTTTTCAATTAAAAACCCTCCATATAAATATAATTTAAGTGGAAGTAATATTCTAATATTTTTGAAATTTTTTTAACATTTTTGAAAATTCACTGATATCTCTGGCATCTTTTATGATCAGGCCTGGTCAGAGTACGGACCTAAATGAGGAATAGGTTTGGTTTTACTTGGGCCTTAATTGGATTTGGAGAATATCTAAACTAAAGAGAATGAGGACCAACCGGTAAATGCGAATCGGATATCTCTATTACAACCGTTAAATGAATTGGATCTGACGTGAAGCGAGAGTGATGATAAAAAAAAATGACTGTCACAACAAAAAGTAACAAATTAATAATCAAAAGAAGCCTTAATAATATTAAAATATTAAAATGATATTCAATTGCGGTTACAATAAGTTAACCCTTTTTTTTTTTTTTTTAAGGAAAACAAAGGTAATTAAAACGAAAAGAAAATGAAAAAAATTAACAATAAAAGGGCAGTGAAATGGTGAGATATGAAACTAGAATGTCTTGTAGATGAAGAAACAGTGCTAGTGCGATTTGGGCTAGATGGAGACTCTAGGAATGCATCAGCTAAAAGCTGCCCAAGATGAACCTGAGCCGGCGTGGTAAGGTGCAACCTATCTGGCTCAAGCGGTAGACCTTTGGCGTCAACGCATTCCACATTAGCAACCTCAACTCCCAGTTGTGCCTCTCTTATTTTCTCCAGAAACGGCCCCTCCCCCGATGCCAATGCCACCTGTATCATATTACCCATTAATTAATTTTTAATCTTCTATCTTCATTCCACAAAGATTGATCTAAAAATGAATTTAATCGGGTCTACCTGAATTATAGGAAGCAGAGAGTGATGAAGATCAGCCCTTAATTCCTTGAAAAAATTTTCTAATCTCCCTTTATAAGCATCAGCATCTTCCTTGATCATTGTATCGCTCTCCCCCTGGTACCACAGCATCGCTCTAAGAACTCCGCCGCTCTTCAATGCCACTTTGGTTCGCCGCACCAGCTGGTCATACAGGAAACCTCCCTTAACCCACTGGCTTATATTAGTCCCACCAATGGCACATGGCACCAGACCCACAACCCCGATGGTCGGGTCCTTGGTTAGGACTGCATTAGCAAATGGCATCCCCGGTCCAACCCCATTAGTCTTATTATAATCAATATCGGCGTGGAGAGGTTCGTGGGCCAAGACCCATTTGAGGTTAGCACCCAGCCGGATAATTGATGGGTTTGGTTGGGACTGGGGAGGAACAATGCCATCCCATGTGAGATTCCCGGTCTTGGTATTGTTGACGACGCCTCCACGGCCGGCCATGTTGCTCTGTCCAGCGAGTATAAAAATATTTGTGGGCAGTGGTTGAGATGTAACCAGGAGGCTGGCCTGACCAAGAAGAGCCACCACCAAGAAGGAAAGCATCGTTTGGGTTCTCTCACTTTAGGGTGTTAGGTCCCTGTTCCTAGATTGAAAAGCAAAGTAGATGGCTTTCTTATTTAGATCTAACATTGTTTTCATATAATTTTTTTTTTTAATATGAATCAACGAACAAGTGGATATTTGTTTATTTTTAAAGCTATATAACTAACTTATTATATTGTAATGAAGTAAATTAAAAATTTTTAACTATAAATATGCTAATATTTTAATTAATGTTGACTTGGAGAAATGGAATATTAAAAAGGTTTAAATAAACTCAAAACTTATTCTTCAATCTTCATTTATTCCTTTCTTTTTTCTTCCTGTTTATCTAAAATTCTTATATGTAGATCAAATCGAACAGTGATAACTATGAAGGGAATAGAGAAAACATCATTTCCCAATTTTATTAATACAATGCGCCTATTATTATTATTATTAGAAACAAAGGTTTTAAGTCAAAATATTCTAATTTTATATCATAGTTCTAATGTGAATACTAAATAGTTTTAGCTTCGTGAAAACCAAATTGAGGGATTTGATAATGTTAAACCTGACAGCTAAATATATGGAGAATTTTTAAAAAATACCCAAAAATTCTTAAAATATTATAACATTAAATCAACCTAAAGTTTTTTTTTTTTTTTCAAAACTACCAAAACATCTAAAAAATATTATAAAAATACATAAACTCAAAAAGTCATGTGAAAATATATCAAAAAGTACAAATTTTGTATATCTCAAGTATATTTTGACTTGGTATTCTTATGAATATTTTGGATATATTTTAGAAATACTTTGGGTATACTTGGAAATACCTTCGTAATTTTTTAGATATACCTTTAGCATTCCTTAAAAATAGTTCCAGTATATTTTAAGAATATTTTGAAAATTTATTGGGTATATATTGGAAATACTTGAAATATATATTGGGAAACACCTTTGTAATTTTCAAAGGAAAAGAAGAAGAAGAATTTGATGAATTTTACTAAATTCTGCATATATTCAACTGGTTCCTAAATAGTAGATTATACACAAATGCATATATCCCATAAATAGTTTCAATTACTAACTTGTCAAGGTATTTAGTGATAAGCTCCGAGATGAGAAACTGATCTTGTAGAGCAAGGAATCGAAGTGCAGAATTGCAGATAGGACAGCTACGCTTCAAATCACTCCACTTGTGCTCGCTTGAGGCACTGAGAGGGCTTGATGCACAGATAGTAGGCTAGGGTTCTAGTGATAACCCATGAAGCGAGATTGCTTCCTCCTCTAAGCCCATCCGTCAAATTCCCTATGAACATTCTCACGTTTCCTACAGTTCTATTCCAATCAATCCACATTGCATCCAATTTGCCCAAACTGAGATTCGATAATTTATTGATTAAGGTTTAACAAAGGTATAACCAAGCAGAAGTAAAAACTCCCAAATTGGAAGTCGGTGGATTAGACTGAGCAATGAAGAAATATCGGAGAAGGAAGGGGAGGAGAAAAAAAAAGAAAGGTTAAACTGAAAAAGAGTACAAATGAAAAAAAAAAACTTTGGTTTTAATGAAAAAATAAAAACAAAATTGGTAATTTTGAAACCAAAAAAAAAAGTTAAATTTTAATGTCTAAAATGAATTGTTATATGCTGTATTCCGATCCATATACCATTATAGACCAAAGTTCATTATACGTGTAAGAGGCAATGACAATTTTATAAATAAATCAAATTTACTTAATTATCAATCACACAGTATCATTTTTATAAATATTCGTCATTTGTCATTAAATAAATATTTATTAATTTATTAAAAAATATTTATTAATTCATTAAAAGTATTTATTAGTTCATTAAAAAAATGTTCATTAGTTTATTGAAGATGTTCATTACGAATAAACTGAATGTTCAATAGTTTATTAAAAAATATTTATCACGTCATTAAAAAATATTTATTACGAATAAAGTAAAATTTCATTAGTTTATTGAGAAGGTTCATTGCCAACAATTAATTTATTAAAAGAAATTCATTAGTTTATTAAAAAAAGTTGATTACGAATAAAGTAAATATTCATTAGTTTAACAAAAAGATTTATTACAAATAAACTGAAAATGTTCATTACGAAATGAACTAAATTTTCATTAGTTTATTAAAAAATGTTCATTAGTTTATTAATAAAAGTTTATTTCGTATATTAATATAAATTCATTTTATTTTTCTATGTACTTAATTTAATTAATATTTTTTTGTATTTTCAATTGTATATATAAATTCATTGAATTATTTTCAAAAAAACTCAAAATGTAATAAAAAAATCGAGATAAAACGCACTAAAAAAACAATAAATCGAGACAAATAACATCTGAAAACGCAAAAAAGGTACAAAATAACTGTTACTTTTGTTTTAAAATAAAATGAATATTTATTAATAAACTAATGAATCTTTTACTAACAAATTAATGAATTTATATCAATAAATGAATTTGTGTAAGTTTATTTTATTTACAAAATTACCACTGTACCTCTTACATATATTTAGCCCATATTATAATGTGAATTCTGGTCTATAATATAATTTGCATGTAAAATTCTCAAATATATGTGCAAGAAAATGAAAGCGGGCTACATAGACCCATTTAGTTTTGATGTTAGGAATAAGTTTCGTTCGGTTTTCAGTTTTATGGCCCAACTGGTCTCCTAAAACAAACCTCACTATACTACGGCAAATTATGCATATGAGTGCTGTGCTCCCAACGAGCTTACACTTATCAAATACATTATTCAATAATTGTAAATATATTATTTTAATAAAAATAATTTTTTTGAATTTCATAGTTATTTTTTCCAATTTTTTGTTTTCAACTGTTTTTTCTGTTATTTAATTTATTTTGTTTATTGCTTTTAGTTAGTCTATCTTTCTATTTTTTGATAAGATTTTTTTATTTATTTTGTTTATATTGTTCAATTTATTTATTTTTGTAGTTCTTTGTTCTATTACTAATAGATGAACATATTTGAGAATGCAATCCATGCGAGTTTAATTTGTGATAATTCATATAATAATCAAATATAGATGAAAAGATAAAAAAAAATTCATAAAAACATATACAGTTATAAAATAATGTATCTACAGTTATTAAATAATAAATATAACTTTGTTCAGTAAATAATCAAACATAGATGAAAAGATAAAAGAAATTCATGAAAACAAATAATGAATCCACAGTTATAAAATAATATATCTACAATTATTAAATAGTGAATCTAAACATAGTAAGCAAATAATTAAACACACAAGAAAAGATGAAATAAATAATGAATATACAGTTATAAATAATATTTCTATAGTATTAAATAATGAATTTAAACTTGATAAACAAATAATTAAATATAAAAAAAATATAAAACTGATTCATAAAAACGAATAATGAATCTACTATTATAAAATAATATATTTATATTTATTAAATAATGAATTTACAGTTATTAAAATAATATATTTACGGTTATTAAATAATAGATTTATAAAAAAATTAGCGATTTTTAACTTTTATATGCACAAATAGATTTTTAAGCACTTAGTACTGTGCGTTTAGGTATACAGTATAACAACTCCACTACTACACAAATATTGAAAAACCAATTATTTTCCACTTAATTTTTGGCAATTGTTAAAAATTTAAATATTGAAGGCTAGCTAATTGAAATGAGACATTCAGTTGTTTAGGTTGAATTTTCCTTTTGCTTGACTTCTTAGAGATTCTTTGTTTTAATTAATTTCACGCTCAACAAGTAGTTTTTATCTCTAATTACGTACAGGTATACCAATTAAATTAATTTAATTGATGAAGGTTCAGTTTTTTTTGGGAAAAAAAAAATCTTATAAATTGTAATTTCAGAATTGAATTTTTAGAAAAAAACTTTCAATTGAAATTTTAATTAACTAATAATATATACTCATAATTTATCTTAAACAAAAATAAGTAGATGATAATATTCAAGTGATATACTTAATTGAAAATTTACACTTGAAATTAGAAAAAAAAAAAGCATATTTTGAAAGTGAATTATATGTATCTTGTCCAAGGAATTACTAAATTTATTAATTATGAATAAAAATTTCAACTTATAATTTGTTTCGAATTTTATTTTTTTATATATATAAATAAAAACCATACAACATTGATTATTATTTTATACTGATAGTTAAAGAAATGGAGCAGAGGGTGGGGGTAATGGATGTAATCGAGTCGATATAGTGTCAAGTTCGAGTTCAACACAATTAAAAAGGTAAAAGCTCGAACTCGACTCGAATTCAATATTGCTCTGTTTCAATTGTTTGAAACTCGACTACAAAAATAATCGAGTTATTCGAACTTGACTTGATAAAGGTTGAATCAACTGAAAAATTTAATAAATTGTATATTCAGCTTGGTTCGACTTGAAATTGACTCGAATATATTAAAATATTAATGGTATAAATTAAATTTGCGAATTTCATGAATCAAGTATTATAATACTCAAATTTAAGCTCAATTCAATTAATTTCAAATTAAATACGAGTATTTTAATATCTTAACTCGTTTATACTCCTAATTAAGCAGCCGCTTGGCAAATCTATTGAAAGTCATCCCTACGAAGATATTTATTGAACTTTGCTTTCCGTCTTCTATTTGCTAAGTTTTGGTTTCTATCCCTTTGTTTAATGAGTCAACTTATTCTTTTTCTCTCTTTTTTTTTTTTTGGCCCCTTATAGTGTCGTGCCCATCAAGGGAAGCAATTTGCGTGATCCGCCTTTGTTTGGCTTCGCCACTCAACACCCCTATTTTATTTTTAATTTTTCATTTATCTTGAAATTAATACATACTCCCTATTTCCAAAATAAACAACACTTCAAGAGAATTTTTTTATAAAAAAATTGTTATCTTTCTTAAATAAAATAATTTAATTACAACTGATAATATGTTAGCCGATAATTTAGAAATTTTTCAGCTATACTAAATTTTCCAAAACAAGTATTGTTATAAAATTTATTAGCTGATAATTTAGTTTCAAACTGATAATTTAATTACAATTAATACAACACTTATTTCGAAATTAATATTGATATTAAGATGATATTATGCCATGAAATCTATAAGAAAAATTAATTATTACACTTATACATACATAAAATTTTTTTTTAAAATGATTATACTAAATTACCTTTTTTTCTTTTTCTTTTCTGAACCCAAATACCCAAACAAAATAATGGCAAAATAGAATGTGTAGTTGCAAAATTGAATGTTGATGGTGATGGGTACCTGAAAGAAAAAGACTTTAGTTGATTTCAGCAAATCACTCACTTAATTAGGCTCTTTAATTATTAACAATTAAGTTAACATCAAGCATGTTAGCCCATTGTTAGTTGTAATCCACTTTGGTTTTTCTTGGATTAATTTATACAACTACGTAAATAAAGTAATTATTCCAATAAGACAAACACGTCATTAATAATGAAAATAAAAATAAAGATATATAGAGTGGAGACAATCGAAGGGTTTACATCAACAAGTTGGATTAACTTAAAAAAAGAGAGACCCAATGGCTCAATCAGACCATTCTTCCTTTCCCTAATTTCAGATAGGTCTGACTTTTATTTGATTAGTCAATTCTTTCAATGGGCCCTTCCCTTTTTTGGTTTAATTTGATTAAAAAATTGAACCATGAGAATCACGATCTCTCATTCCTAAATTGTTATTTTCCACGAAAATTAATTAGGGATGTGTTTTAATCTAATTCAACCATAAAAGCATACACCACCCAATATTGATTTAAGTGAGTTTTCTATTTAAGATGTGACATAACATGATAAGAGTCTTTATTATACGAATCTTAATCATGAACTGTTCATATGAAATATTTTAAAATTTGGAAGAAAAGGATTTATCACTTTAATGATTTTATCTCATACAAATCTAATTTACTGATAGTTAACAAAACAATAATTTACATTCCTAATTAATTTCATAAAAAAAAATCAAGAAAAAGAAAAGGGGTTTTAGCGATATATGTAGTTGTTTTGAATTGTTCTTCGAGTGGGGACTGGGACTGTGAGAGGTTGAAACTTTGACTGTGCATTATTGGGTTGGAATATTACATCTTTTCAAGTGATGGGTTTGTTTTGGTTGGTAGTTTGGACAATGACTTCAAAGTATGAGAAAATATACTTAATTGTCATACACTTAACCTTTGATTAATGGGTTTAATTAACAAACTAAACCTAATCCCAATTTGGCTTCAAATAGTTTGTTAGCGATGGCTAAGTTGAAGAGAATTGGATATAATATCCATTGAGATTGCTAATGACATTGACTTTGACCATA